>CM022491.1:5047439-5165280 GCA_011952105.1 Coreoperca whiteheadi | reverse complement strand
GGGGAGGGGGGGGGGGGGGGGGGGGGGGGGGGGGGGGGGGGGGGGGGGGGGGGGGGGTCTGTAGGCGTCTGCCCCAGCAGCAGTAATGCGAATATTATATAACCTTGGCAGATGAGGCGGTCTTTGGGGAAGAGGAAGGAGGGAGAGTGAGCAAAGAGAGAGGACGAGACAGAGAGACAAATGTGATGGAGAGAGAGGAAGTGAGAGTAGGGAAAGGCAGGAAGGGAAAAGTACAGTAAAACTGTGAAATTACACAATAGAGATTAAAATTGTCAGAACAGATTTTTTTCCCCCTGTTTTTTACATAATGGATTGATAATGCATGCAATAGGGCTGCACAGTAGTGCCGAGTCATTAAATAGCATTTATTTTGTCACATTTAAAAAACAAAAAACAAATAAGATGTTGCGGAAGTTTTTGCCGCATTGGAATACAGACCTACGTCACACCTACATTGTTTATACAGTGTTTAATGATATCAGTAACATCCCAGCATATAAACTGAAAGTGTTGTTTTACATGTCCATTGTGTTACATGTGCAACCTGTCCTATAAAAAATGGGCTGTTGCACATGCCAGTTAGCACAGAATATAATAATAATAAAATACTGTTCTTTACCACAATGGCTAATGTCTGCTTATTGTCCTGGGACCACACAAGTTAATTTATATAGATAAAATACACCTGAACCTATCAAAACTACCACAACGTTTAGTCAATTGCCCAAAAATTAATCAGCAACTATTTTGATAATATATCAATTATTTGAGTAATTTTTCAAGCTAAAATACCACATATTTTGCTTGTTCCGGGTCCTCCAAAGTCAAGTTTTTTTCTGTTTTATATAATTGAAATTTAATATTTCTGGTTCTTGGACAAAACAATATATTTAAGGACATTGCCCTGGACACTGGGACCTCTGAAGGGCATTTTCTGACATGCAATAGAAAAGAAAACGAATCGATTAATCGAGAATATAATCAGCGGATGAATCAATAGTGAATATAAGTGTTAGATGCACCCATAGATTTTAGCCCGTCGGCTTTTAGAGGTGATGCCATCAAGAGATGCGGCTCAAGATGATAACGTGTCACAATACCAGCATTTCGGCAATACATACGGTATCATATCACCAATAAATACAATCCCAAAATTGAGTTTGTGTACTGCTAAGATGGGCTGGCAGACCAGGTCAACACAAGTAATATCACTTATTGCCTTTTGAATGTAGATTACACCCCATTCTCTATGGGTGTCCAATAATGGTTAGCCTTCCAGAAAACCCATTCACTATCCGAGAGTAGGCAGAGAATGGTGGATGTTCATTTTGTGCCAAGGTTGTTATAAAAAGATGAAGAAAATAAATATTTTGCCGAAACAAACTAAACTATGAATGTGTAACTATTCAGCTAAGATGAATGTCCAATACAAATCTATTTTGTCATTTCTACCCACTCAGGCTTTCTCTGTGTTTTCTGCAATTTAAAAGGACTGCAAATTATGACCAGGAACAATAGACACCGAAACAACAGCTGAGTTTGCCATCAGAAGTGTTGCAAAAATAAATTAAAAAGGGAATGTATTTTAACATTCTATAATGGTTTAAGACATAGCCTAGTTCCCATGAAACACTTGAAGTTTATTGTATCAAAGGGAACAGCTACAAAAATTTCTACTCAACAGTGAGATGTAATATATTACTAAAAGCAAGTTAGCACACTAATGCATACATTAGTTTTCTCAAATGTCTCTCACAATGTCTCAACCATTTTCCATGTTTGTGTCAAGCCTCTGTGAATGTTCTCCTTTTCTACTCATCTCTCTGCTGACAGAAACCACTTCACTCTCCCACCGCCCGTCTCATACTTTCTGCTCCCACACATTAGCCTAAAAAAGCTTTGATCTTAATGGGAAAAAAACTATCGTCTCATCGGTTCCCACTGTAGTCACTGGTATATGATTCCGGAGGGACACAGCAGGTCAACCCAGGTCAGTTGTCCCGCCATAGTTGCTACAGGCACTTTGTTTGTTGTGGACTGTCATTAGTGCTGATATGTCTTTTCCACGACCTCATCATGTAATGTCATGTCATTAAGAAAATGTATAACACATTTATGCTCTGGTTAAATTGTATTCTGATGTAAATTAAATTAACAGTTGGCCTGTTTATGTGATTCATTCAAAATCAACATCTGGTTATTAGATTATACTTACCAACAATGGAATAAAAATATACAATGGGGGCACTGTTTCTTCCAAACTGAGTCATTGGGGAGCGAAGTCAAAATTGATTTCCAGTTGTTCATTGTCACTCTCTATGAATCTATTATTTGTGTAGAGATAGAGAGGATTGTGCATTGCCAACAAAACCAGTCAGTCGCAGCAGGATTGAATTTATTTTATTGTTTTTGTACTTGAGTCTTGTTGCCAAGGACCGCCGATATTTCTGCACAGCCTCTCAGTATTGACACATATTGCTAGCATGTGTTCACACAGAAAGAGACGTGTGCAGGTAGAAGTAAAATGGTGAGGGTAGTGATTGGCAGCATGCCTCGGAGTGTAAACACTCTCCAGCCTGCTCAGACTTTTCTTACACTTGCCTTTTTAAGACCCGGTGCTTGACTGGTACGACCAATTCTTTGCAACACACCCACGCATAAATGTGTGCACAGGCGCTAAGAGTAGTTGGGGGGTGGGAAAAGAGCAGCAAAAGGCAGTGAACTGCAACCTGCTTTTATATGTTTAATCATATCTTCTGCTCAAGTCCCTTCTGAAAGTATTTGGTGATTGTGTGTGTGTGCAGGTGTGTTGGATTATTACACTGCCGACGTTTTCTGCACATGTGTACCAGACTGTCTTTGTTTGTGTCTTAGTCACTGTGTGCAGTGTGCATCTGCTTGCGACGTGCTCTTGTTTATCAGCACACACAAGTCATTTTTGCTCTGTGTGTGTGAGTGAGGGACTGAGTAAGTGCACATGTTGTATGGAGGCGTTCCTAATGAGGCTTGAATCTGCGCTGCGTGGCTCAGAGCCACACTTGTTGGCTCAGTGATGGGAGGAGCACGAGAGTTGGAGCAGGAGTAGGGTGTGGTGGTGGTGGTGGTGGGGGGGGGTTCTAAATGTTTAATTCAAACACCACCCTGTGGTCATTTTTAAATTTCCAGCATTCTAAGTCACTTTAGAATAAAATATAATTGTGTAACATGTAATGTTTTTTTAGCTCTCTAATGCTAAAATACTAAAAATGGCAATCAAAGTAGAAGAAAAGATAATTAAGATAAAACATTAAACCTACAAAATACTGTAGATCAAGTCTCGCAGTGCAGTTTTAACTAATAAAAACTCTAATGATCTGAAAAAGCTCAAATTGTCAAAGCAAATCCGGTGTAAATGCCTACACTTGCTTCACTTGGTTGGCTGGCGTCATGTGTTCTCCCGCTTCGCTGAGTAATCTAGAGCGAGCCATCGCAGGTAAAGCACTGCCCGATAATGAGTGTTCACAGCATCGTCACTTGAATCCAGCCATAGCTGCTTTAAGTTGTCAAGTAATGAGAGATCCAGAAAGATGGGCACATAGCAGGACACCATACTCCTCATAACGGAGGTTCAAAGAGGACTGTTTCTATAAATACCCTACTACTGCTAGACTGATGACCCAAAGTTAATACCGGTACATATTAGAAAGCATCTGCCAAAATTGAGTGCCAGTGCTGCATATAAAGTCTAATCATAGTGTGTGCAGGTCAAGATGAGTTGATTTCTGTGTCACACAATGTAATTACTAGGGAAAAACCTGTAAATATTACAGGAAACCTTATTAATAACACAGTCGATCTTGCATTACGTTACATTTGATGTATCATGCAGTTTACAGTATGTACAGGATCAATTGCTCAACAAGGTAGAAATGACTGTTGTTGGGTACATATTTTGGTTTGTTTATAGGATGTTGGTGTCAAATGTAGGTCAGCATGTTGTTTAGGTTGACGACTGTCAGAAAGATATCTATCAGAAAGTTAAAAAAAAAAAAGTTTCAGAATATATAGTCATTTAGGTGTTAGTCATGCAGCCTCCTAGGTTTGATTTTTGATTGCAAAAGGGAAGCTATTTCTAGTTTCAGTTGGGCCTCATGTGTTTTAGCATCTCCGAAAAATGCACAATTTGTACAGATAGTGTCATCGCTGTGAGGGTCACGCTCCCTCTTCCAGACGCTGGAAACAAGCTCCCCGCTCTGCCGTGCCCCTATGCCATCTGCGAAACACTGTGATTGTATGCTTTTCAGATGACTGCCAAAAGTTAAGCTGGCATCACTGTCTGAAGTGTTGGGAATGATCTTGGCCAGCTCAGTGTTAAGCTATGGCTAAACTTCTTAGCTGGACGTCTTCCAAGACCCTCCACTCCCACTTGGTCACAGTCCAATTTGCAAGAGCAAGTGTCGTCTTTCCAATGACCATGAGGCACCGGCCGCTGTGAATTTAGGTCGGGGAGACGGGTGGGGGTGGCTCCTGTTCTGTGAGACAGACACTGACAAATTTCATTTATATACTCTCTCTACTCAACCGCTCCTGTCTTGCAAACATGGCTCTGTAGCTTGAAAGCCATGGAGAGAAAATAGGTAGAAACAACACTTGGCTCATTAGTTGATGATACAAAACAAGCACCAGGGCTAAGATATCTGTAGCCCTGAATGTAAAGTCATTGTCAAGCTCAGCAAGCACACTCCATTACATAATGCCAACATTCCAACCAGTGTGCTGCCAAAACAAACAAGGGTGAAAAGATTGAAGCCTTTCTAAAGCTGGCAAATTCCTGTCATGGATTAGACAGCCGTGTCAGTCTAACAGTAGTCTGGAGTCTGTTTGGCCACAACATGTCCCTTAAGTTCTCAGTTACTTTAAGTGTTATTATAGACAGTCGAGGATAATGACAGCTGTGTGTGTGTGTGTGCATTTAATGTGCATTGTAACAAAATCTGACATGATAGGCTTCATTAGGGTTGGCTTATTTGCTTACACATTAAGCATTAATGAAGAAACAATCAGTGGGCTCATCGAAATTAACAAACCATCAACTATTCATCTGAGGACAACCTCCCAGTCAGTTGTACAGAAGTTAATGCTTTGCGTAATTGTACTGCATTACAGAAAAGACAGTTTGATATGTGTATGCTGTTTTGTTCCAGTTGTTTGCCTCTTTTCCCTGCAAGATATTTTTGTTTTTTGAAGTTTTTGGAACCAATGATTTCTTGCAAGAACCTATTGTACAATATAGTTTCATTCTTGAAGGACTACCACAATTCTTCTGAACATTCATGCCCTTGTCCACATCTAATTTTTATCCATAGGAAAAGACTCCATCGATCATAGAAACTGCAGCACAATGGAAATGTTTATCTGGTTTCGGTGCAGATATTTCTCATAGCCGGCCGGATATGTTAAAAGGGGTTTCATGTCTCCTAGCAACAGTACAACCTACCATTGAGGCTGTCTATACCTGTAATCCCTCTGCAGCCTGCCTTGAATTGATCACAAACCTCTTTATCTTTACATGTCATCTTTTCATATCCCTCTCTGCCACCCAGAACAGGAGAGACCAGCGGTTCTACAGTGGCAGGCCAAACCAAGCCCAGCGGGCAGACCCATAAGATCTGTTTGGTGTGTTCAGACGAGGCCTCCGGATGCCACTACGGGGTTGTAACCTGCGGCAGCTGCAAGGTGTTCTTCAAGCGGGCCGTCGAAGGTTGGTCTCACATGCCTTCCTGCCTGCATCCGTTCATTCAATCACTCACTCACTTGTTCACTCAGACATGACACACTACTTGTAAACACCGAAAAAACCCATATTAGATTTTAGTAATGACATTTACACAAATCTCTGTGAGGAAAAAGTTTGAGAACAAGTATGTAAATAAAAAAAAAATAAAAAAAGGTGTTCATTTAAACCTTTTGAACAGATGAATTGCGGCCACATTTACACCAGGTTATAATCAGATTTGCATATTCATTTATTCTGTATTATGCAGCCACAACCTTGTACGTGTGCACCTAATAGCAATGGTTAGCATCCATTAACTTTGTACATTTTGTCCCAAAGATTCTCATTCATTTGAGTTACGTAAGATCAGCTTTTGAAGCTGTTGCACAACAGTGAAACACCTCTGCTGTTTCTCTTTTCTTAGGCAGCAGATGCTTAAATTATTTCTCCAAGGTCAGAGTGGAATAGTAAGGTTCTTGTTGAGCACATGACACAAGTTATGTACCGTACTAGCATTTTTGTGGGTTTGAGACTTAGTCCTGACCTTGCATGTCGCCGCCTCCTCTTCTCTTTGCCTTTCCTGTTTGTCCAGTGTCAGAGCAGAGACTTGCAAGTAATTTTGATTATTTTTAACAACAAATTGCAGAGGAAGAAGCCTACACCAAAGCTATTACTACAATGATAACCTTCTGATAACATAGTATCGCCTTCTAGAGGACTAGTATTATAATGAGCTTGTAAGACAGTCATTCTTCTGCTTTGCTTCACGAACATTCGACATCTTCTAATACAGCATTCAGTTCTTGTCTCAGGCAAGTGGTTTGTGCACTAATTGCCATGACAAAATCTCGAGATGGGAGGGGCAGGAATGCACCTGACAAACAGAAAGTAATTTTTGTTAAAGGCTTTGTGCCATGCCTTCCATCTCCCTTTGTTTCTCTCTGCTTATGTTTCATTTCCTGTCTGTCTTAAGCTGTTTCTACAGATGTGTAATTAGTTTGAAAAGCCTTATCGAGGAGTATGTGACTATTAATTGATTTTTGCATTCATTAAACAATGGACAGGTAATGCCTAGGTGTAGAATAAATAAACCACTCCCTATTTATTATTAACCCAACACTGATAATAAATGCACAGAAATGACACACACTAATCTCTTTATATTCAAGTACCCCTTGGTAGACTGGCAGCCTTGTCCTTTTCTTTCATTCTGCTCCTACGTTCTCTATCTTTATCCGTCAGTTTCCTCTACATCTGTAACTAACGTTGCTAGTGAAATAATACAGTTAGTGACCAAACTTACTGTACTGAAATCATTACTCTGATTGTAAGATGATGCAGTGAAAATAGATTGTTTGACTTCTGCAACATTTCAGGACTAAAGCATGGCTGGTGGTTGTAATGTAAATTTTGAAGACATTTTTCAAAGTCTTCTGAATACAATCAAACATTTATTGAGTTATTTAGAACATATGTGTTAAAACAGATACAAATTTAAAATAAATATGAACACTTGATTTGAGCTGGTCAGTCTGCTACAGTTGCTTTGTTGAATGGTACAATTGTCTTTGATTTACTTCTGTTATCTAGCTTATCAGCTTTTTATTATGTGGTGCTGGTGTAAATGCCAAGCACTAAAGACTGAAGTGTGCATTTTATTTTGAAAAGCGCTGCCTACAGTAGCACTGCGAAAGTTATATCTGTTATTTTTGTTTTTCTCCCCCCTCTCTATTCTCCGGTCATTGTCTCTATGGTGAAGGATGGAGAGCACGACAAAACACAGATGGTAAATAAAATTCACTTTTAATAATAACAATAATTAATTACAATAATTATGATGATAATGATGATGGTGGTAAAACTATAAGCACTGAAATATGACACATCTGCCTAGACACATGCATGACCTCTTCTGCCAACTATGTATCTGTTAATGCATGCAAATGCTCTGATTTCGTCATTCAATTCAGCGTAAAGTGCCTGTGAGTGATTTAGTGCTCTTCCATTTCTCTTTCATTTCCATTTCTGCTGCTTTCCTTATCATCCTCACAGGTGGTAGATGCAATATGCAATCACACTCTATCTCTAATTAGGCCTATTTATTTGCATTTGACCCACATTAACCACCGGAGACCTGATGTCAAAAATCAATTGTCAACTGATATCAATATATTTTGACTTCAAATCCCAATTGTAGTCTACAGTAACGTGACGTCGTTGTCCTTTGAAAATCTCCAAACGGTCAGATTAAGTAACTAGTAATTGTTGCTGAACTGGTCAGGTTCAAACTCTGGAGCTCCTTGCTGTGAGTTGACAGTGCTAACCAGAGGCCCACTGAGCAAACACTCATTATTTGTAGCCCTAAAACCTAGTGTTGGCTCCAAACCCAGCCAGAGGCTTCACCAACCACTGCTGATGGGTGCTGCCCAGGCCCTTGTTAGAAGATCAGGGCAGGATAAGGGAGCGAGGATATCAGTGGGATTCAGCTGGTACTTTTGACACCACAGATGGCTTTTTACGCCATTGTTTGCAATGACTCCCTGTCCTGTCAGCTCTGGCTGCAACTGGCAGCCCCCAGGCTGCTATCTTGTCATCACACCAGCAACCCTGCAGATTAATTTCCAGTCTCTGTAGAATATGATTATTCGTAAGTTTCAAAGGTGACTCTATCTGTGATTTGGAGAAACATTGCCTTTGCCACTCCTCTTAACATAAACTGAAGTGTTTATACATATAAATTAGGGATTAAGTAACTAACAACACTGCTTTGTTACAGTTACATTAATCCATATTATGAATTTAAATCTTACTTACTTACACTACTATGTTAACAGTACATTTATAGACACCTGTATTCTCAGTCTTGATCACAGAGTTGATTAAGCTTCAGCCACCATCAACGTAGCCTGCTGCTGTTCCAAAACATCATTTAGCTGAGCTAACCATTTGCATGATATCCCAGATTCAGTGTTTTTGTTGGTGCTCATAGTACAGGCATTTAGATCGCTGTATTAGGCTCAATATTCACCTGTTTATGAGCAAACAGGAGGTGGGCAAAATGAAGCACTGCATGATAAAGGAAATTGAAAATGAAATAACTCCGATACAAATACACACATAAAAAGACATTTTCTTAATATTGTACACGTAGTAAATTCAAATACTGTTCATTGTCTGGGTTTAGCTTTAGATGAGCATCTTAAACGATTGATAACATTAACGCAAAAATAATCCTTTTGTGAACATCTGGAAGAATTGATTTTATGGTTAGCCTACATTAAACCTACAGTCCTTCCTACCAATAGCAAACATGAAGGATAGCCAAGTAAAAAGTAAGGTTAATGTAACCGCCACAGCCAGTGCCAGTCATGTCATGTTAGCTTACCTTCTTAGAAATCGCAGGGTGCCAGTGTGTTTGAGGTTTGGACCAGCTGTTGCAGCTTCTTGCTGAATTTTCAGTGGGATTGTAGATTAATTAGGTCCATAAATGAGTCAGCTAACATTACTGACAGGAACAGCAGGTCAAGCCAGTTCAAGTAGGTAACCAGGTTTTGAAGAGATGTCAGGCGGCATAAGTCTTTTTTTTTTTTTGTGCAATGGATAAGGATAAGAATGATAATTTGTATATTCGTCCATCTTTCACAGTAGCTTTTTATTTGTTGATGTAAATTGTAATACATTTTGTGATAGTTTTAATTTTCAAAGGTTACTTTAAAATTACGTTCACGTCTCATTTTCATCATGGAAATATTTCAGCAAATATTTTTCATCGTATTGTTTATTGACAGAATGAACACTAATGCCTGCCAAATGTTAATAATGGTGGTGAATCTGGAATGCGTGGCCGGGCAGCTTTTGATTTGTTAGTTCAATTATAGCATTCCTTGGACATAAAATAGCACAGTGCCTATAATATCATATAATATATAATTATAAGATTTTTTTCTTTTAACATGTCAAAACTGGTTTGACATCGTTACAAGGAGGTTTAAGGTGTCCATGCACCTCTAGGACATAATAGCCAATGATGTTTTTTTTGCGGTCATGTAGAAACATCTCTCTGTGTGTGTGTGGACAATAAATGAAAGTTTGTTGGAGAATGGCAGAGGCAGAACAAGTGAAATATCTATTATATCATCCAGTGTGATGGTCTTTTATCAATTCAAAATAAAGTTGCGAATTTTCAAGAATATGAAGACTGCACATTCCAGGGTTTCCATATGGTTATTTATTGTATCTGCCACTCCTCACAGTGTAATAGCGGTGTAGATCTGCTCTAGAATGAATAATGCTGCTATACCAGAAATGACTAATGAGCAGGCCTTCTACCTTACCTCTGAAAATCTACAATAATTGGAGTACGGTATAATTTATCATCCATTATTATTATTATCATCCATAATTTATCATTAATTTGTCAACCAGAAGGGGCATATGCTCTTTAATAAGACGTGCGTTTGAACTCAACATTTTTCAATGGGAAAATACAACTCCCAGGGGAGTGGTGTGATGTGGCTGTGTTTTTCCAACGCAGAGCTTGAGCTGAAAAAGTTGAATATAGGTCAACCTTTAGATGCAGCACAGATCATCTGTCGATTCGGTGACATGTTTTGTTTTTTTGCTTGTTTTGTGGTCGCATCTCATCTCTTTCTCAACTTACAATTTACATAGCATTTTCTGTCAGACCAAGATCTAAGTCAGCGTTTTAGGAATACCAATCCTTGAAAATAATAAGTTAATACAGGCCATGACAGGAACATAAAGCTAGCTGTAAGACCTGTGGATGGTTTGACGTAAGAGGCAGCTTTTATGAAGTTTGCTGTGCAAGTAAAATCACGTTTGGATTACATAGAAATCTCTTAATGATAATCTAATCGCTGAATTTTTTTTTTCACAATCCTGCTGACTTCCTGTTAGCAGTGACCAGTAACTGAAGGATGTGGCAAAACCAACAATAATCATTTCTGCTTGCAGATAACGTTTAGTGATACGTCTATCAAAATCACTGCCTACGGTCTGTTTTCCACAGTGTGAGCTCAGCAGCAGATGCAGAGTTCTTTGCTGGGTTAGTGACTCATTTAGCACATCTGAGGTGATTCTAGTTAATTATGACTAGTTGTGTTTCACAGAACGACTGTGATAGCAAAACTTAAAAAGATGACCATGGCATGCTTGGCATTATGTTAGGGGACATTCCTCTTGTTAATTTTGTGTATTATATAAGATTCAAAGTACAAGGTTGTACAATGCAAAATTAAGTTAGTAGTTCTTCATGCTACCTATATGCTATATATATATATATCCTACAGTTATTTACATATTTACTTGCATGTATACACCCAGGAAATAATTCTGGGCACTTTTTGAATTTGTGTCTAGGGAATGCATGACAGCAGCAACAAGATAGTGAAGATAATAATATGGTTGTTATAGTCACATAAAATGTTCAACATCTGGAAACCGTTGGACCACTATGAGCGCTTGAGCACCCAGCACCATCGATGTAAACACAGAGACCGCCTCACCTCGTCCCACCGGAGTCTTGCGCTCGTTCAGCTCGAAACACGGTCCGCCCGTTCATGTGACACTCCTCAGGCTCTGCCACGCAAACACTGTATGTGCTAAAAGCAAGGCACTGTGGCACAGGCTACTTCCACTGAAGTGACATGGAAACGTCATGTAGAATAGATCTTCCAGGCTTGACATGGCGCCAGCGCCACAGCCCGATAACAGCACAGAGATAAAAAGAAAGCACAAGAGTGTTTCCCAGAAATGGCACAATGAACAAATAAGCAGAATTTATTGTCAGGCTTCCGAAAATAACATTATTGGCCGGAACGGCAAATCCTGTCAGCCATGAAGATCGCACAGGAACTACTCTTAAACTTTTATCACAGCTCCACATTAGTTTAGATTATTCATTTTTATTTAGTTTAATTTCGTGTTGTTACTCACTAGCACACCAAATCCCCAACAGTACATTCTTTTTTTCTGTTTGATTCATGTTTGCTCAAACCGACAGGGCTCAGCTGTTTAAGATTAAGATTTACTGAGCTTTTTTAAAAAGTGAAATCATGTTTTGTTTTTTTTATTTACGTGTTCAGTTGGAACCAATGGGCTTGGGCCTGTGAACCACAGACGGAGATAGGGAAGTCGGAAAGTATTGAGAGACGCATTGTTGGTTTTTGTCTTTTCACCAGATTTGTTTCCAGCAACAGAAATGGAGAGCCACCTTTATCATTTAATATCCCAAACTGGTAAAGTGATTTAGTGTATTAAAGTGAATAGTGTTGCTTGCATATCCTTGACAAACATTTCTCGTACAAATGTTTGATGGCGCAGACACATCATTTCTTCCCTCTGGTCAAATATCTATTGCTGCCACTTTTTAGGATCAAATGAATCTAATCACAGTTTCATCTCCGCTTTCTTTTCCTGCATCCTACTCATGTACGGCAAAAGAGTTATAATGAAAAAGGGAAAGCTTTAGCTTTAGACCCTAGTACATGGGCCACAATCTGAACGTGGACCATGTCTAATTGTTGGGCTGAAAGAGCTCTGTACACAATCGTGGATTGTGCCATGTGTTCCAAGGGCAGCCTTGAGGAAGTGAAGGGTTGCCACAGGCTTGTCAGGCTTACTATAGAATCAGCAGGTGGTTAGCGTGATCATAATATATACTGCTCGGGCTAATCCCTCTCAAATCTTCTTAGGTAGCTAATATGTCTCCCTTTTTTCCCTCCTCTTCTTCTTCCTCTCCTCTTTACAGGCCAGCACAACTACCTGTGTGCAGGCAGAAATGACTGCATCATCGATAAGATCCGGAGGAAGAACTGTCCTGCCTGCCGCTTCAGGAAATGTCTTCAAGCCGGAATGAACTTGGAAGGTAAACAGTCTGACCCATCTTTAAATCAGGCCTCATTAAAAGGGCCCAGTGATAACAGAACAACTAACGCCGGACACAGGATTAGAACCGTTTTGTTTAACTGCGTCTTTAAGCAGTGGCTTGTTGAAATGCCCCTTCACTGAGTGTCATGCCACTAGTCCTGTGACACTGCCACCCACTGTTCCCACTAGGACCTCCTGTATCGCTGGTTTCTAGTTACTACAATGCTGATTAGTACATTTTTGTTATTTGTTATTGTAGCATTCTAACTATTACGAAACTATCAGCCATTGCTTTGATTAATCCCTGTTATAGACTGTCTTTTAAAGGCAGAAAACACCACCGGGCCATAGCACATGTCAGCATATCATATCACATTTATTTCATTTTCACAAAATTCCATTTTTACACCCCATCTGTTCCCAGACTTGGGTGAGTTAAGATTTGTTTAAACATATTAAATGGAATATACTTTATTTGGGTTTCTTGCTTTTTTTCTGAAAGTTGTATTTTTTTTCCCAAAGTGCGCCAAAGGTTTTTGTTGGGGGTATAAAATTGGAAAAGACAGTAGATTTTATTTTTTATGAACGATTCGACCTGTAAGATTGAGCCGTATGTCGGTGTGGAAACATGAGTAAAAGCCGACTTCCATTGAAAGATTAAATACCCATTACCATTGCTTTGAACATACAGCCTCAAATTAACATTGTTGATTTCAGTAGTCCTGTGGTGACATACATTCACATTATGTACATCACTGAAACATACTGTCTCTTATATCTGCCTTTTTTACTTGCTATATTGTCGTTTTGTCTTATCTAAAAAGGTTTCTCTGCCTTTCGTCTTAGTTTTTAACGTTGTTCTGTTCCTATCTCTTGCCTCTTATGTAACAGTTCTGTGCCCATGGGCTTAATGTTAGGGTATTATTACTCTGAAACCTGTGATTGTTGCTTTTGGTAAAAAAGACAATGCTTTGTTTTTCAAGACAATGACAGAGATGAAACCAGATGACCAGCTGATTTTGAAAATCCTTTTTGAATTAGTGATTTTGATGGTTTGGAGGTCTGTGGATTTGAGAAAGTCAAAATAAGACCTTAAAAGATCATTGAAATTGAACAAATGGCCTATAGTCTAGTACAGTGTCAATACTCAACACTGTGCAAGAGAAAATGTGTCTTCTTGAGGAAAGCCTTCCTTAAGAGGACCTTTTGAAATCACTCAAAAGTCTTGAATTTAAAGTACAAAGTCCTGCTGAACATTTTGTTCTAAACGAGCGTTGGAAAGGCTGCAGTGTGAATCAGCTGGTGTTAGTCACTCATCTGTGAACATGTGTGTGCCATTGTCTATGAACATCCTGTCCTGCACACGTGCTGCTATGCAGGCCACGGCAGACTGAAAGAGCGCCACCTCCGCACACACACACGTAACGATCAATGCGTAATCCACTGTCAAGTCCCAAGTCCACTTGGATCACCTGGGGATCTTTCACCTGATTCTGCTTCAAGGGATGAATATTTAGGACACAGTGCAACAATTAAGCTGTGTTGAGGTTTAAGAAGATTTACATGGGAAGCAACAGGTGAAGCACAACAACTGCTTAAGCGCTTGGAACTCTGCAGTTGTGTTTTTTCAGCTGATGATGCTTCCTTGGGGAATGAAAATTGCTGGCAGTAGTTTGTACAAATCAGTGTTGAGTGAGATTGCATGTAAACAGTCCAGTGTTTGTCCGACAGAGGTGAAAGTAGTTTCAGAGAGACAGAAAGACAGAGAGAGGGATTTGATGAACGTCAGCGCATCAGCAGACAGACTCACCACCAGAAAAGGCTCTTAGTTGCCATAGAAACTCTTAGGAGAGGAAATTTAAAAAGGTAGAGTATGAAAAGAAACACGTGTCTTCAAGGTAACCTCGACCTTGACGTGTTTTGCACATTTAGTAGAAAATGTCAGAACAATGGCCAGATAATCTACTTAATCCATAGTTGTGGAACTATGGATTCCACTCCCATGTCAAAATAAGTCCTGAGATTGTTAACCAAAATGAAATTTAGAAAAAGGAAAGCGTGTTAATTTCATGTGGCGTGCTATAAAGCTATTTATTTCTTTATTTAGTGATGTTTAGAGCCAAAAGCATTCGACAGAAAACTAATAGCAACTGCAGCAATTTCTATTATATAACACTGGATGAAATATCTTTGGGGTTTAGGCTGTTGTACTGGAAAATTGTGATGGACTTGTTTCACTATTTTCTGACATTTTATAGACCACATTAATTGAGAAATGACATGTCAGATTAATTAATAATAAAAATAATAATTTGTTGCAGCCCTAGTGAGTTAGTTTTGGTTGGGTCTTACCTTCTGGTAGCCTGCTAGGTTAAACACCTGTCTGGCTGTTTCTCCTTGATGTGTTGGCAGTCTGTAATTTGTAACATGCTTCTCTGGAGAAAACACATGGCTCGCCATGAAATTCATCAAAGTCTATCAAAATATCCTCTTTTAATCTCTAACAAACACCTTTGACCTTTAACGTATTCTACTGTCTGGCCCCTGTTGTTTGGATGCTGTTGGTTGTCTGAGATGTTGAAAGCAGGAGCGTCTGCTTAATGCCTAAAAACAAAAAAAACAAAAAAACTGGTTCCCTGCTTGATTTCTCCTTCCCTCCCTTTCTACTCCTCTGCTCCGCCCCGTCCCCCAGCGAGGAAAAACAAGAAGCTGATCAAGATGAAAGTGCAGCGGTCTCCTGGTTCGTCAGAGCCTATCAGCGCCATGCCTGCTACAGTCATCCCCAGGTGCATGCCCCAACTCGTGCCCACCATGCTGTCTGTGCTCAAGGCCATCGAGCCAGAGATCATCTACTCGGGCTATGACAGCACACTGCCGGACACCTCCTCGCGGCTCATGACCACTCTCAACAGGCTGGGGGGACAGCAGGTCATCTCAGCAGTCAAGTGGGCCAAGTCACTGCCAGGTAACAAAAATATAATTACCACATCTTGCCTTTAGTTTGGTTTAGATGCATATCACTGCAAAAGCAAAGTGTGTCACCGGCAGTATTTCCAGCTTGTAATTGAGACTAATGTTTAGTGAAATGGGCCGAGGCACTGATGGAAAATGATGTCACTTGTTACTTTTAATACATGCAGCTGGTCAAGGAAGTTGCATCACTTTTAAAAAATTAAATGGAAGATTTCTTTGGTTGTTCACCGCAACATTTGCAGTTTGACTAAACATTTAGTACACAATGACACAATGACATTCCTCGGTAAAACGAAAGAAGACGAGTAGCCGCACGTCAACGTTGCGAATTATGGGATGTTTCCTTTTGAAGAAACCAAACTTACCATAATTTAAAATGTCAGGGTTCCTTCTAGTGGTTAGAACAGGTGTTGAGATATTACTCTAGTCAGATTAATAATTTTGATAGGGCTCATCAGATTTGGACTGCAGCTTCTGGCTGATCGGGTGAATCATACAGTTAATGAGAAGCAAAGGAGTCATTGTGTAGCTGAGCGGTGGCCACTGTGGGAGTCTCCATGTCTCTTACTTAAAACTGTACAAAAAGACAGAAAATATGTGATTTCCCCCCACCACACACACACACGGACACAAACACTGACAGGTGTTCGGCAACCATGTAATAAAAGGTGTGACCTCTGTAATGGCTGAATCTCTAATTAGAAAGAAGAGGCAAGTAAATGGTGGCTTATGAAAGATCAATTGTCTTCAGAAACCCAGCCTCTCCAAAGTAATTTGATTTTGATCAGGTCATGACCATGGTTAATATCTTTTTGAATGGTCATGAAGATAATGTTCCCATAACCCTCATTTTCTCTGTAAGGTGGAAATTTCCCTTTTTCATCTCATTTGTCAGTGTCCTCTTGATTTATTTTAGTGTGTAGACTAAAATATACAGTGTATATATAGTTTCAAAAAAGTGATCCTTGCTTCAGTTCCAGGGGCACATTACAGCTGTGTGTGTGCGTGCCTGCGTGCATTAAAGATGTGACGTTGTAGGAGAGGGTGTCAAAAGAGGAGCAAGTCAACAACATCATCGAGTAGCTGCATTTTTCTGCCACTGGCGTTAGACTGAACATGAGCTCCTGTCCAGTCACGACTCCAAAACAAAATGCTTTGGGATTCGATTCATAAAGGGATATACTTAGATTTTACTGCTGTCCTAAATAATTTGAATTCATGTTATAAACATCAAGAAAAAAGATAATTGATGGGCTTGAAGGCTACCCAGTTTCATTTCCACAAAAATGGAGACACAAAGAGTTTGGAATTTTAACCACCCATGCTAGTTTCTAATCATGAGAAAGAAGGCACATGACTTGATAATCGCTCAAAGTATTTGCTTGGAGATTTTCTCTTCTCACTCTAATTGTTGCTTTTGGTCACACCAAAGAATTAAGATCAGATTTCCCAGAGAAAATCTCTCCGTGAAACCGTAACATGGAAGTTTCTCTGTGCGTGACAGGAAGGTGAGGGACAAATCTGACTCCGATCTTGTGTGTGCGTTTTCCACAGCTGGCAGCCTGCCAAGGTGGTCGAGAGGACAAGCTCTTGGGGGGGGGGGGGTGTAAAGCCTTCTTTTCCAAGCTGCAAAAACACCTTAATCTTGCGCTGTTAAGAAAAATATGCCGAAATCATAGTATAATAATTACAACTCTGTGGACCAACAATGTTTAACAAACAAATAAATGCTCAAATGAAGTAGTGTCATATATTTGGCTGCTCATTTAATTTGTGTGCCTATGTTTGTGCCTCTCTGTCCTCTTTCCTAGGCTTCCGCAACCTGCACCTGGATGACCAGATGACATTGCTGCAGTGCTCCTGGCTCTTTCTCATGTCCTTCAGTCTGGGTTGGAGGTCGTACGAGCAGTGCAACGGTAGCATGCTCTGCTTCGCCCCTGATCTTGTCATCAACAAGTGCGTTCCACAGCCAGCTGTTGTTTCTTCTGCCCAACATTTTGTCAGCCAATTTTGTTTTTGTTGCATTTTCTCATTTCAGGGTGTCAGCCTCACTTGGCTTACTTATCACTTGGCTTACACACTCACCCATCTATCTACAGTACACTGGAAATTTAGCAGTTTCTGCATGTTAAGATGTTAAATCAGGTGAAAAGGAGCAGCCGGTGACACCATGTTTATCAGAGGAAGCACATGGCTGTCTGCACCCTCCCCAGGCCAACAGTGGTGTTATCAGGGTTTAATGAGCCGAGGCCTAACCCACCTAGCTAGCTCTACACACTGCTTTAAAGGAATAGTTTTAGGAAATATGCTTTTTTTTCCAGAAGGCACAGGCTTAGCATACAAACTGGTAGCAAGGGGAACCAGCTAACCTGGCTCCGTCCAAAGTTTAAAAAATATGCCTACAAGCACCGTACTCACTCATTAACATGTTGTATCTCCTTTGTTTAATCCCTAAAACTACTTTTGTGGTTTGACGGTTTTTATTTGTCATTATACAATAGGATTACACAATGAAATGCCGTTGTAGCCCCCTCCATGCCACACAAAATGTATAAAAAGATGTTCAGATATTTAAATTAGAATGGAATATAAACAATAAAATAGGCAATAAAATATAACAAACTATATAAAAGTAGCAAAAAATGAAGAAATAAAAAGGAAAACTAAATTATACATTTAGAAGGAATATGTACAGATCTGTTTTTATTTATTTATTTATATATATATATATATATATAAAATACACACACACACATGCAATAGTGTATTAAATTATGGGGCAAATAGAATACTTTGTTTTAGTGGGAATGAGGGTAGTGCAAAAGGTAGTGATATGTTAATGTGCAAAACCAGCATAACAGGAAGTTCCATGTCATTCATTTATGCTGGAGTGCAAAGGATGAGGTGGAGTTGTGAGGAGTCTCGCAGCCTGAGGGAAGCAGCTGCTCTGTAGTCTGGTGGAACGGCAGCCGATCCGTTTGTATCGCTTGCCAGACAGCAGTAGGGCGTGGCGGGGGTGGGTACTCTACTGTCTTCCTTTAGGATTAATCAACAAAAAGTAATAAATTGTTCATTTCATCCTGCTTCACAGTATTACCAATATCCCACATGATGAAAGTCTCATTTTACTTCAAGTGTAGCAACTGTACACAGCTAAGGAATCCCAAAAGCTAAGAAAACTGCTGTTTTTTTGTTGCAGGAGTGAAATGAAACAACATGTTTATATTAAAGTATTAGTAGTGATTGATTGAGATAAATATAAGAATCCTCATGCTTTGTAATACACAACAAAGCACAATCAAGAAAGCACATTCCTCTCGCAGACAGAAGAGAGTAGGCTACATCAATTACATACTTAACCGTACAATAAATAGCCTTCTGTGCTGCCTTGAAGCCACAGAGTCAGCTCAGATACGAGTGCAGTGCGTTAATTACAAAGCCACATTATTTGTGGCAGAAATTGATTGTGCTTACAACAGCCTTTGTAGTCGGAAGAGGAAACAGGATAAGGCAGAGGCTCATTTCCCAGCAGCTTGTCAGTTCCTATAGCATTGTTTCTAGCTTTTAAAGGGCACAGTTTAAAGGGGAATTGAAACATTGTCCCATTTTATCCATTATCCTGCTCCCCCTCTCCTAACTAGCCTCCGTTGCACTTGCAGGTGTATTTCTGAAAAGCTAGCATGTTGGAGTTTGAGCGTTGCACTTTTCAGTCTATATTTTAAGTTAAATTAGTATCTACTATGTTGTGGATAGTTACATTTGTCTACCTAGTCATTTTAACCAAGCGGAAATGATTATTTTGTTAGCATTCAACATCTACAGCTTCCATGTAGGGGTGGGTATCAATTCAAAGTGTTCGATATTGGTACCAATAGTATTTGAGTTTCAGTACCGATTGTATATTCACCTCACTTTTTCTGCAAAAGCCTCAATAAAACAGTATAAAATCACCAAAATTATGATTTCAGATCAAGAACTATTTGATCGAAGAACAAGTAGACTTAGGAATCTAATCAAACATTTTAACCATAATTCTCATACTTTGTGCTATTGACAAACATCTGGATTACTAGGGTTGGCTAAATACTTAGTGTTGATTCTGTTCATGGCTCTTAGTTTTAAATAACCACTGGCTCGGATGGGACCCTTTGGAACTTGCTTGAAGTGCAGTGTTATTTTGCCCGTGGTGTAAATGTTTTTCACTTTGTAGTGAATGGGCAAGAGTGCAACAAACACTGAGCTCATGCCACTGACAACCTGCAAAGAGCTCATCCTCTTCCTCAGAAATACGTAGAAAGAGAGGCCTAAGCTGTGACGAGTCGCTCCCAATGGACACTTACACTCAGAGAGGGGTAAAAATAGAAATGAAAGGTGAAGAAGTCATTGCCAGTAGCACTGCAGTTGGACAGAATGAATAGAAAGCTCTAAACCCAAGGCTACACACTGTATCTGGAGAATGCGCTGTATTGATTTCAGCGGTAGAAAATAATGTGGGCTGTGTGTTAGTGGAAGTGAGGTGTAAAAATCCATCAGGACTGATTTCAAAGTCCACTTTTCTCCTGCATGGTTGTAGCACTTCCCTGCTGGGGCTATTTATTGAGAATTGAATAACAGGCTGAATGAAAGAGCTTCGAGCCTAATCTGTATGTCTCTCTTCCCTTCGTTTCCCTCCGTTTCCTCCCCCGCTGTCTCCGCCCGTTCTCCACTTCTCCAACCTCTTTTCCCTCTTCTCTGCTTTCTCCCTACTCCTGTCTTTCCTCTCCCTCCTTCCAGAGAGCGTATGAAGCTGCCCTTCATGAACGACCAGTGTGAGCAGATGCTGAAGATCTGTAATGAGTTTGTCAGACTGCAGGTGTCCTATGACGAGTACCTGTGCATGAAGGTCCTGTTGCTGCTCAGTACAGGTAATGAAACACACATCTCTTTTTGTCTTTGTTTTTTTTTTAATCACAGCAGTGTTTTTTCAAACGTCAAGGAACTGCAATTATTCTGGCATTAAAACAGATGTCAAAATCACTTCTCCATTGTATCTACTGTGTTACATTGCCGCAGCCTTTTCACTGCAATGTGAGGTAGGCTCAGTTTGTCACAGTAGCGTAGTAAATTTAGCGGAATGGGGACAAACTGCATCGTAATGCAAATCGCTACTCAAAGTTCAGCAGTATTGATGAGAATGGAAGAGTGAATACGTCTGGTTAGGGTGCCATCTGCAGACATTTGTGTATCTCATAATGGCTACCGCAGGCGGATAGGTCAGCTGTACACAGATGAATGAATGAATGAATTCATTAATTGATGATTATGTGACTGAGCTGCTTCTCTGGATCCATGAGGAAAACCAGGAACTATTTGGAGTTGGCTTTGTTGTACCACTTTACTGCAAATGAGGGTTCAAACACACACCCTCTCATTTAAAATTATCCTGTACCTTGTTTGAGTAAGCAACAAAGCAAATAAAAGCTTGTTTCCTCTTGAATAATCCGAGGATTTAGATCTGCAGTGCACAAGGCCACACATTTGAACTTGTGTCATGGCAATACAAAAACAAAACAAAGTACGGTCTTAAAAAAAGAAGAAGAAAAATACAGTTTAGAACACTAGGAACCATTCTCCTAAAGGTTTCAGTCCTGGTTGGTTTGGCAAGTGGGTTTTTGAAACTACTGATGGCAGCAAACGATAAACATGCCATGAGTGCAGAATTACAACAGAAGAAAGGCGAAGGGTGTGTCTGTGAGAATCAGCGCACCTCCTACACGTCATTAAGGTGCTGTAAACAAACTACAGTAAGAACCTGTGGCTTGCAGCTTCATTCCTCCCTACAATATACAAAACTGATCATTTGTAGACACATTCTTAGCGATCAGTGCTAACCTCAGTGGGGCTTTCCTTTTGTTTACAGTCGGATTATGGAAGCACCTTTAAACGTTTAATACACTTGTCTTTCATTGAGTCACGCGTCGATTGTTTTGTTTGATGACGTCTTTTTATCCCCATGTTTAAGTTACCAAAGTGTAGAGCTCTTCCTTTTATGCACTAAAATCCAACAATCACATTTCTTTTCATATGAGGCAGAGACACCAGATTGCTGCTCAAATTCTCAGTTTTTTTATGTTACTGTCAAATTATATAACAAGACCACGTCTAAGTTTTCTGGCAGCCATCTATAAGCATTTTGTGAAAAGATGGACAACACTTAATTATCTCACAGATTGATGATCGGTATCACTGCAAGAAGGTGGAATTTTCCTTCGGGGGCCTTTCATAATCGCTCCGGTTTTCTAAGCTTTTCTTCTGTAGTCACTGTCTCAGTTGAAAAGTTCTTCAAAGTTTCCAACAGGCACTTAATCGCTGTAGCCAGCTCGTTCTTTCCTCCCCATTGACATGTAACCACAGATTTGCTTCCAAAGTTTGTTTGAAAATTATAAAATCCACAGTGAGGTCAACTAGGAGTTAAATGAGCACGACTTTGTTTCTCATCTCAGAGGATAAATACAGCTCATCACAATTGCAAATTGCCTAAATAAGAGTGCATAAAGAAAAACCTCATTACAACAAAACCTTTCCCCCAATTATTATCATTTCAGTTTCGTTTAGTGAAAATTGGATTCAGCAGAGATTTTGTATCATTTTAAATTTATTCTGAATGCATTTTAATTTGCTGGCAGTGATTTGCTTGAGTTACTTTAAAATGTACATATTAGTGAAGGTAAGAGGAGGGAGGGGGTGCTCTAACTGGACAGACAAAATTGGTAAATCTTTCAGCAACACTCACTTTCCTTTCTTTCTGAGGAAGTAAAATAATAGACCGTTATAAAAGCAGTGGGCTTCCAGTCAAGCTATGTAATTGTCACCTTTAAAATCTCCACACAAAAAAAATACACAGCATGAAAAAAACTATTACTAAATCAAACTCTTTCCCAATTATGTAAATGTCCTTTTGCGGAGTTGGAAAGCATTCTTTCTTCAGTCTCACCATGGCAGGGGAAAGGATGCACTTTAGAGGCGATTTGCTCATTATGCAGAGGAAATGACATTTCCATACTGACCCTTGGTTACATTTTCGTACCTGAGAGCTATTTCCATCTGTTCCCCGCAGGGATGGAAATACTAGCAGGTCACGACAACTAGTTTGCGGTTGATCATTTCTCATGCACCTGAGTGAAAATCAAAGTCACTTATGGGACAATTTGATTTGCGGTGTAACATACCTGTTAAGTTCAAAAGGTGTTAACATCTGCACCACTACATTTTTAATAATTGTAAAGACCAAACACACAAATGGGCCATAGTAGCTCTTTTCTATAACACCCAAAGCCCGGTAAAATAAAAAATAACCCATTCAGTTATTCTATACTGAATAAGCCAGAGTAGAGAGCAGGAGGCCATCTGTTTTGACTCTTGAAAATTGTCTCTTGGCCAAACTTGAACATGCATAATGAAGAGGCCAGATAGCACTAGCACTGTGGTATCACCCATTTATCTGATTATGTAAATCAGACTTCATTTCACCCCGGTCCTGCCCTCTGTGGCTTTGCATAATCTGTAGGCCAGTTACTGTGGCTTTGCCTGGGCCCAATGCCAGGTACCAGACTGACATGGAGCCTGTGATGTGTTGACGCGGTCGTTATGACAACTGTATATTAATGTTTTTCAGCTTTTTTGCATTGACCAGCACAGTCAGAATCCTCAGTGTGTGTTCTTTAAAATACATTGTACATTCAGAGTTTACGATTGTTATGGAGGTGTGTGTACAAACGTTTACTGCCCCTTGGATTCTCATCCAGACCACATCAGTTAGGGAACACACTGCACAGTAGCTATTGATGTTTCCTTTAGTTTTGCATATTTTCCACTGCCTAGAGCATTCTAGTTAGGAGGTGCGTGTGTGCATCTGTGTGTTTAGCCAAGGACCTCAGGGTCCTCGTTGGGGTCCCATGCAGTAAATTTTAATGAAGTGTTAGTGCCCTGTGCGGTTTTCTGCAGTAGAGTCCATGATAAAGAACAGATTAATACAAGTAGCAACAATACTGATAGATTTTCAGTTTTAGACAGATTTTTAAATGTGCACAACCAGCTGTTCACATCAACAGCTGTCCAGATTGCAGAGCAGATATGTATTGAATATTTAAATGCAAATTACACAGCTACATTGTAAGGTATTCAATACACGTACAATCTCTTCTTCTTTTTTAAAATTCTGTTGAAGATGAGACATAAAACGTTGTTGTCATTGTCAAATTAATTTCTATAGCACATTTAAACTTTGACAACTTTTTTAACTATGGTTGACAAAAGTGCTGAACAGGATAAATGATCAAATAAACAAATAAGTTAATAACAATTGCATAAAATAACAGATGATAAAACTAAATTAATTCAAGTTGTCATGCTCAACTAGAATTGATAGAAACAAGAAGACGTGGGTCTTTAGCAACGACTTAAAAGTTTGCCTGGGCAGCTCTTATTACATGTACAGGTAAGCAGTTCCATTGATTAGGGGCAGCCACCGCAAAGGCTCGATCGCCACTATTTTTGACTGTTCTACACCCATGTACAAAGAATTACAGATTTTTAGGTAAAGGTAAAGTCCTAACTGAAAGAAGCTAGTTTTGACATTTAACTAATCTGCCTATCGAGTTTAAAGAAACTGTCAAAAATAGGATTCTTAACAAAATATCGACTGTAGGACGCTAGAGGGCCAAGAGTACCATGAGGGTCATTCTGTAGATCAGGTCGTCCAAAAATAACGATCTCTGTCTTATTTACATAAGTTTAAATCCATCCAAGGTTTGCCATCATTTAAGCAGTCCAACAAAGAAAGGCTGCACTGAATCTTTACTTTATGTTGCCAAATAGATTTGTACATCATCAGCAAAACAATGAAAAGGAATATTATGATTCTAATGGCAGCATCAACAATGAAAGGAGGATGGAGCCCAAAATTGAGCCTTGAGGGACCTCACAGGTGAGAACAGCCACAGTCGAAGAATATTTGCCTAGGTAAAACTGAGAAAGTCCTATCTGCCATTAGACTGCGCTCACTGTTATCTCCTCAACAACAGCAGAGACACTGGATTTATAGACCTAATCAAAATTCATATCCTCCTCTTAGACAGGCTATCTGTGGGATAAACGCTTAGCAAAGTTGTGTTCTTGGTCTAAAATGGATTTATTTGGAGTTCTTGAGATGAAAACCTTTGGGTGCTTCTGTGTCCACTGCCAGCCTAATATAACTGACAGGATTTTAAACCAGTTAATTTGATGTTACCAGGGGTCCACTGATGTTGTGAGGGGCTCCAACTACAAATTTCAAATTGACTATCACTCATTAACAATGTTGTTCTAGTTGATTTCATTTTTGTATTTCATTTTACGAGTCACAATACTGCCATTGCCAGCTAACATGCGCACTACTGATGTGCCTCTCGATGTCTGTCTGTGTGTGTGTGTGTGTATGTGTGTGTGTGCGTGTGTAGTACCGAAAGATGGCCTGAAGAGCCAGGCGGTGTTTGACGAGATCAGGATGACATACATCAAGGAGCTGGGAAAAGCCATTGTTAAGAGAGAGGAGAACGCAAGTCAGAATTGGCAGCGCTTCTATCAGCTAACTAAGCTACTGGACTCCATGCAGGAGGTTAGAAAAACACAGGCACACATTGACATATACTGCATGCTTTGTGTTTTTCCACTTTGTTCTATATAGGATGTGCTACATGGGAAGAAGACATGTCTAGCATTTTACAAGTGTACCATGGCTTCCTTTTATTTCTTTTCATACCAGCCAGGCTTTTTCTGTCATATCTTACGCTTCAATAACTGATGATAACGTCCGCTGAGTTCCCTGCACCTTGCTGATTAGTGTAAAACCCTGAAGAAGACGCTCACAGAATCCACTAAGTGCATTATGTTTCAGTCGAATCTGGTACAGGCACTCTCTACTTCTCGCTCTCTATAAATCCTCTTTATTGCAGAAGACCTACTGTAGACCCGGGGCTGATATAAAGATAAATCCTGCAAATTGAAAAAAAGAAGGGTTTTAATATCTAGTAGGCTCACTAATCTGTCTGTCTCTGTCCCCCTGGATGTCTCCTTCAGATGGTCGAGGGTCTTCTCCAGATCTGTTTCTACACCTTTGTGAATAAAACCCTCAGTGTGGAATTCCCAGAGATGCTGGCAGAGATCATCACCAACCAGATACCAAAATTCAAAGATGGGAGCGTCAAGCCTCTGCTGTTTCATCAGAAATGACTGCCTTAAACTGTGAAGCAATGCCTTAAACCCTGCCCTGCCCGTGTACCTCTCTGCGGCCCCAAGCTTTCGCCCCGAGCCGTAAGCCTTTGCGTATCCTGCCTCAACCTATCACTCTGATTCTAATCGTCAGTTTTCCCCAGCCCCCTCTAGGAATTCTGCCACGCCCCTCCCAGCCATTCAGCCTAAGCTCGGAGCACAATACCTGTGGTCTCATGCCTTGTAACTGGTCCCAGGTTTGGCCAAACTACGGTAGGATACCCTACCGCCGACCTGTAGCCCGCCTTCTTGGCTAACCAGGAAGAATTCGTCCTCCAGGGGAAATATGTTGGCTCTGAATGTCTCGTGGGCAGGATGCATTTTGGGCAAGCCACCCCCCCCACAGACACACACCTCCGTCCACAGCCCTGTGCTCAGGTCTTGAATCCTTTTTCTTCTGCCTCCAGCTTTCATTGCTGTTTTCACTGACAGGCCGACACCTAGAAACATCTTTTCCTCCCCCAGCAGGACACCGAATATACTGTCCCATCTCTCCAGATTAGCAGCCTATTGAAGCTCGCCCCAAGTTCAAGCCTAGTGTTCCTCTGCTCACCAGCCCAGCTAGTCTCTGTTTGCCCTTCCCAGCTCCACTGCGCAGAGAATGTAGTGAGTGTTCGCTTTTTGTGGTTTCCAGAGGACTGTTGGCGATGAAGGGGATAAACAAAGACAGAAAAATTTGAAACATACTCTGAAATGAGAATCTTGTTTTTCTAAGGACATTGAGGATGAACTATTTTCAGCTGTGAATCAGTTATCTCATCTGGAATGACATAAATCAGATTTATATACCTGACCAATGGAAGAAAAAAGAAACAGCTAGAGGAATAATCTTGATTTACTTTACGCAGACACGCATTTCTGCAAAAGTCACGCTTACACACACACACACAAACTGCAAAGTATACGCCGACACACATTCACTCAGCTAAATGTTTACACAGGATGTATCTGAGAAGGGAAAAAACAAAACAAAAAACAGTGCCTTTTAGCTTTTAAAGCTCTTCATAGCCATCCTCTATAAACTGTTGTTTTTTTGCATAAGAATCTAACCATGACATCCTTCCACATATTTTTTCTGTTTGTTGCCATTTTGCTGTTTTTAATGTGGACAGCTCTCTCTGTTTTGATCCCCAGACGTGCACGTAAGGAAGACAGCCTATGGTACAGATTAGAAATGTGTAGAGCAGTGTGAAATAAGACCATCTTAATTTTTAGGTCTTAAAAAGTTGGAGAATCACGTAATATAAGACAGGAAAAGGATACAAAAAAATGTTGTCGAAGCCCCAAAACACATTTCATTATGTGTCTCTTTTTCCCCATGTAAAGTATATTTGATGAATATACTGCATCTTCTAATCAGTATCACATTGTGTTGAAAGTGACAGTACCCAGATATATCAACAAATATACTCACCTAAGTACTTTCTCGCTAACAAGCTTGTGAGAAGCTGCAACCAGCTTTGTGCTAAATGGACACCACTGGAATTTACACAAGGCATCTGATATTTTGTAAAACTTCACGCTAGACTGACTGACTTATTATAATATTAGGATTTAGATCTTGGCATAATCACTGAGTTGTTAATTGAAATTAAATTTTCTTACAAACCTTTTACTCAGATGCAATCGTACAAGTGGGATTTTTAGAATTCAATAGCCATTGGAAAAAAAAAAAAAAAAAACAACATCCAAGGTGTTTGTGTGTTATTAAATAGCCATAACGATTCAAGCAAACCTGAAGTCAAAAACATCCTTTCAGTGCCAGCTGCGTTCATGCTGAGGTTCTAGTTTAGTAAATTAAAATGTGGCTCCACTTGGAGTGACTTACCTGGCCAGACTGCCTGTTCCCACCTCAGAAATCACAGCAAGGTCAAACAGGAGTGGGAATAACTCCTGATGTGTGTTGTTACCTAACAGGAGTACCAGACAGGTTGGATTTTCTATGAACACAGTAACTGCTAGACAATTCTCAAACCAGTTTACTAACTGACGCCATCTGAATTTTAACATGACATAATTAACCTCACCATGTAGTACTCCTGATAGGTAAACAACAAGCACATTATTTTGTGACTCAAAATACCTTTAGAGAGTAAATATACCCTTTAAGTCAGCTTTGTCTCAAAGTGTTTGCACAAACAGGAACTGGGGTGGTTATTAAGTTGTTGAGATCAACCTGGTTGAAAAGGTAAATATATATATACACATACACACAAATAGCCTACTGTATATATTTGTTTTGTATATGAGATGTGACAACCATAACTAATGTAGCCTCTGTTCTCAGCACAGGATTTCACCTTAAAGTTGAAATATTTTTGGAAGAAGTTGCAGTTTGGTCCAAATAATTTGTGAATCAAAGCTCAGGCTATGAGTGACTACATCACTTGGATGTATTCCACTAGTGCCAAATGTAATAGCAGGTTTTTACTGTTTGTCTTTTCCTGGAGATGTGAAGAAGAGCGATTATTCAGTTGGCATTCGACATTGTGTGGTTTTTGCAACTTTGCTTGAGGGTGCTCATTTAAGAGAAAGATCATAGTTTCGTGTCACACCTACACCAGCTTAAAAGTACTGATTGTTATCATCCAAGTAAGTATGATGAGACTTTTTTTGGAGATGCACAAAGTATTGTATTCTTGAAATTGTAAAGGAAGCAGTAATGTCTACTGCTGTCAGACAGGTGGTGGTCAGCATTTGGTACATTTGTAATGTGAAAACATGTTCGTACCAGCTTATGTGATGGCCAAAGCAAAATACATTACCAGTGCAGTTGTACATTGGCTTCTGCTGGAAGCGCAAACACAACACTCCCCCCTCATAGCAGACGCGGGTTCTATTTTCCTCAGTGTTTCTCATAACTGCCAGGCCTCTCTGTCCAAAATGTCGACCGTACAGATTTTCAGCTGTTTACTCTGAATGGTACTCGTCCCTCCGCAGCGCATAACTCTGAATGGCAGTTACTTGACCGGACAGCACGTTGCCATAGAGACCGGTCATTTGTGTGTGTTGCTTACAGCTAACAGCGCAGCAGGCTCTGGAAGCATACAAGCTGCTTTTCAATAAGAGCCACCATGCTTTTAATCAGCCGTTCTGCCAAAGCATGGTCACTCACAGCAGGGTCGTTTCATGTACAGTGCAGGCGTTCAGCTTCACCCGCTAACTTGGTCTCATGGCCTCGTGTTGTAAAGAACATGGGCTTGATGGCGCTCATTGTTGATTATTCTGGGGAGGATTTGACTAAACGGTCTATTTGTTTGGGTGACTTTTGCTTACAGTACCCCCCCCCCCCCAGGTGGTGGTGCGTCAAAAAACCAGCTTTAACGTGTAGATGTAACCATATTCCTGCTCATTTCTAAATGGCCATAGTTGTATATAGCAGCGCCGACATATCCAGTGCAATGTAAACGGTGTCTATTACAAAATATTTTTACATTATCTATACATTTTACCTTTCAACAACATGTTCGACTAAAGGCCTTGCGAAAGGGAGACAGAGAGCCATAGAAATAAGATTTAAAATCAGGAAATAGATAAACCCTTAAAATATCAGTGCTTTTGGAGATTACTCTGTTAAAAAAAAAGACAATATTTTCTGCAATTTTAAATACATGAGCTTGATCCTCTTTGATATGAATAATTTTACCCGATCCTTTTTGTACATTGAACAAGTCAAGAAAGTAAATATTTTCTGTTGGTTGGTTTGTGTTTGATAAAGGTAGACGTGTTGAATACATTAGGAAGTGTTAAACATGTTTGTCTTGTGAAGTAAATGTAAATTCTACGAGTCAATAGGAAAGGCGACATGAATGCTCACTGTGTTTTAAAGTTATAAGGAAACGAGGGGGGAGGGGTTGAAGATGAGAGGCTGGAGGAGGTTTTTGCGTTATATAAGTGACCAAAGCAGAGGGGAGGGGGGGAGATTTAACAAACAGAAGTATTCAAGCAGTTACATTTTAAGTAGCACTTATTATCTAACTTCTAATACTTCTTATTTTATTTGAAAGGTATTTTTATTTTTATTTTTTTTTAAAAAGGTCCAGGCTTTGGATCCCATGTATATTGCTTTGAGGATTTACTGGTAACTTTAAAATAGAAAACGAAAGAAAAAAAAAAAGTTTTATCTCCGCGTGAAAGTAAATCTACCAGAGCCTGACGGAATTGCACTACCCTTATACTGGTTGATAAAGTCTATTTTGTATAAAATACATGCAAATATTATCTTTAAAGATAAAGGGCAGATCATGTTTCACTGGTACATATGGCTATGGATTTCATTGAAGTCTGTTTTGTTCGTATTTCATTTATGTAAATGTAATCCAATGTAAAAAAACAAAATATAAAATGTTTGTTTAAAAAAAACTAGTTTGTTTTACTTCTGTATTACACCTCTTCTGTAGTCCGTGTCGGTATTTTCACCTATTTGATTAAATGTTGAATTAAGTTATCTGTTGTTCTTTAACATTGGATGTGGCATCGTGTTGATAACAACTTGGATGGTATTTTAGTCATCGCTGGTTGAAAGTGGAAATTTGAAAGAACTGATTTTAGTTCAAACATCTTACACAATAAAGTTTCCTGTTTTCCAACACTCTGCACCCACTGGTTATATTTTCTCTCTCAGAGAATTGCCTGGAAATGTCGGTAATTACCTGTACTAAAGAGTGTAAAACCGATCGTTTAAAATGGAATGGTTGGACATTTTGGGAAATACACTTGTTCACGTTCTTGCTGAAGATTAGATGAGAAGACCATCCCACTCTGTGTAAACATGGAGCAAGACTGGGAGGTAATTGTGTTTGCGTAGCATAGAGATGAAGCCGGGGGATATGGCTACCCTGGCTCCGGCCAAAGTTCAAAATGACACTTAACAACTCCTCTAAAGCTCAGTAAATAACAGCTTGTATCTCATGCGTGCACAAGTAAAAATGTAAAGATAACATTATGATGCAGGGACGTCAGTCTTGTTGTCTCCGTGAGGTTGCCAGGCAACCAGTGGAGACCCTACACAGAAGCGATAAGCGGATTGATTAACTGAAGAAAAAGAGCACGTAGCTACTAAAATCGTCCTTTTTACATTTGTTTGTGTAGGAATTAAATAAGCAACATACAACATGTTAATTGGTGCGCTTTAGAGGTGTTGGTAGGCGTATATTTGAAATGTGGACAGCACCAGGCTAGCAGTTTAGCCCTGCTTCCAAACGTCATGCTAAGCTAACCGCCTCAAGAGTTTGGTATCGACCTCCTCATCTGACGTACAGCAAACGTAAACAAGTGTATTTTGCAAAATGTCGGAACTCTTCCTATAAAGCAGAAAAGGCCTGATTTCATGTGAAGTTAGTACAGGACTGTGTGGGGAGGCGACAGACAGATTTATTGTAAGTTACAAGGCTTCGCTTCAGTTTGCAGTCACGTGACTTGCACAGAGCCCTGGAGGGCAAAGCGTCACACCGACATGGCGGCCAACAGTCGACACTCCGTAGAACGGAAGCACAGACGTGTCAATTTTCAAAAAGATGTGTTTACAAACTACATGTTTTGGCCACTTGCGATCCATATAGAGAACCCGCCGCAGTATTTCAAGCACTAAAACGGCCGAGTCCCTGTCAGAGCTCCACTTTGGCGATGTTAAACGTTACATATGTATCTTGTGGAGAACCCGTCCCCTTACACTGCCCCCATTATAAAGACTAACGTTAACATTACAGTGTATAGCTGCTCCAAAGGAAACGTGCAATGAGATAACTTCTGTTATGAGTTGGCGCTATATAAATCAAACTTAATTGTAAAAAAGCGAACTTATATAACGTCACTCTTCAAGGCCACTGTAAGTTGTCAGTTGGTCCATGAAAACGGACCACGTCAGAACGATGACGTAAAAAAATATGACGACTAAAATACAAAACGTCAGTGTTTACTGGCGCTTACCTTTGAGGAAATGTTCGCCGCAAAGACGCGTGTTATTACTTGGATGGGTGCCATTCTTTGCCTTGCCCAGGGACGGCACAAATCCACAATCTCCTCCTCTCTGGGTTTCTATTTTTCTCGGGCGGGATTCTTGAGAAGCACTACGCACTGATTTGCTACCATTAGATACAAAACGTGGGGACATTTAAAATAGTGCAGTTTAGATTAAACTAGAAGTTCTACTCACAGTGGAACCACAAGTGTACCGAATATTTATGTGATCCAAACGGTGCTGGCCCATGCCAAGGCCACGTTTATCTGTGGTTGCTGCCGGTGATGTAACGTTAGTGGTTATTTGCGTGGTGCGACATCATTGGTCAGTGGTGTGAATTTGTGTTGTCAAAGTTCAAAGTTGAACCGCACTGCACAAATTAACTTCACTGCCATGCAAATCCATCTAATGCTGCGATTCGACTTGAAATTACTTGATTTTGATCCAAAATGTCACTGTTTTAGATGCTGGTGTGAGTTCTTTAAACACTGCAGTCACATTAAAACACAAGGAAGCACTGCAGCAGTTGTGAATACAGCCACAGTAAAAAACATTCAGGCCAGGCACTAAATCCGAAAGAAAAATCAAAGACCCCAGCTGCAGCTGTTGAACATTTATCTTTAATTCTGCACAATTTTGTCAATTCACCAAAACATCTGAAAGAATATTTAAGGCTGTAGATAGACTTAAATCATAAAAAAATCTGGGCATCAAAGATGTAATTAAGGACTTAAGTTAGTATGGTAAAAATACAAAATATAAAATTTGATACTTAAAAAAATTATACCTTGTCAAATGCTGTATTTATTTACAATGTCGATAAAACACGTCAAAATGAATACAGTTCAGGATTGCGCCTTTAAGAAAATCTCATAAATAAGAGCTTCAGATATGTACAAAGTAGTCTCATTTCACATTTAAGTTTGTTTTTTTACTCTCCCATTTGATTTCCCCGTTAAAATGCTAAAATGTTCTTTCAATGTTCTGTCCTAAAAGAAAAAATTAAGTTCAACAAAAAACCGCCCCCCCCTCCCGAAAACTTGATACAGGTGTTCACCAAGTGGTTACAAGGAAGAGTTCAGCTTTGACTCATGAAATGAGGACATTCATTGGAGCCCCAAAGAAGACCAGCTTTTATATACATATCTGAACAATTCTGAAAAATTAGTGATTTCTCTTCTCTTCAAATGTCTGAGCTTCTCGGAAAACCACATCTGCATTTCATTTCATTTACTTATAAATGACAGCCTTGGCTGTAAACGCTGAATCCAAATGTAAATGTATGTCCTCTTCAGATAATTACATTAGGTCATGACGTACACAACACAGACAACTATATAAAGTGTATTTTTTTGTGATGTGAAAAATACAACGTCCTGGTTGTTGAGAAATTCCCATGACTCGACATTTTATACGATACTGGATCCAATTATTTCCAACAATCAAAAAATATCTAAGCTGGGGAAGCAAAGCGAGGCCTCACAGCTGGGCTTGTTTTAACCAGCAGGAATCAGTTGTCACTCCTACACTGCATTGTAAACCGCTGATCTGCTTGTGGAGCTAGTTCGACATTTTTCACATTTTTTGTGAGGGCTCTGCAGGGAGAGGCATTATAAATAAGGATAAACTCAACACTGACCTTTCGGCGGACTGTTTTGAAGGCGACCTCTTCCTGTGCTGATCTGCCCTGGGGCTCCTGCTGCTGAACTGGAGCTCTGACACATTAGCCAGGTGGAGTCTTATCCTGGGGAATTACTGGACCGCCACACCGAGTGCTCACAAACACATTTACGGCCGCACAACAAAACCCAATCATTTAAATCCGCTTTAAAAACTCCAGTCCCTCAATGGGATTAGCAATCATTCAAACAGCGCACAGTGATGAGGTGAACTAGCAAGTCCAAAGTTAAAGGCCACTTGCTTTGTATTATGTTCCCTGTCATCAGCTCTGCAGGAAGATGATAAAAAGAGGAGATGCTGAAGCAGTGGCAGTGCAGATCAGATTCCTAAACGGCTGAAGAATCCCAAGCCTCACAGCTCAGAAATATCAACTCATTTATACAAGTGATTTTCTCTAAAACCACTTCCCCCCTCAAACCACTTTTCTCTCTCACTCACACACACACACACACACACACACACACACACACACACACACACACACACACACACACACACACGCGCGCACGCACATTCCAGATTCATTACCACATCATCTTCACCAAGACTTGGAAAGTCATCCACACTAATTCAGTAACAGCTGGAAACCACAGTGGGACTCGTCTTGTTTCGGGGTTTTTTCTCTCCAGTGCAATTCATGGGTCTCTCCACAGTCAGCTTCGTTCCTGTGTCATATCCATTCGATATGATTGTGCTTGGTCCAGTTTAAATTCCCAGACTAGTCAAGACAAGAGCGGCCTCAACAATGGTCCAGTCCAGTATAGTATACGATCCGTTCAGTCTTGTGCAGTCAAATCTAGTCATCTACAGTCCAGTTTGGTCAATTCCAGTCCGGTATCATCCAGTTCGAGTCTTTTTCTTGGCCATGGACTATAAAAAGTCCACATAATTTTCTGGTATCAATCCTGTTCGGCCGTCCAGAGTCCCTTCCAGCCAACCGGGCTCCCTGGAGGCATGAACTGGAGAGAGATAAAGAAACACTGATATTGTTTAAACATCTCAAGATAGAGAGGAAAAACATCCATAAATATCTGTCACTTAAACATGTCGGCTGAACACATGTACACAAGCACATGTGCGGATAGTGTGCGAGAGAAAGAGTGGACGAATGGAGGTTAAGAGACAGATGCAAATAACTGAGGAGGGCAGTTAACAATTGCACATGGTCCTCATCATTGCTGCTGCCAGAGATGTCCGCTCAAAATATTTTGAAACGAAACACTTGGATAATAAGTGAGCATGAAATATGTGCCTGGATGAGAGCTGTCACCTGTAGGTGTTTCCTACAGTATCAACTATTTTCATCAGCTGTAGATGAAGGTGAGAACTTATGAATACTTAAACCAGTATTAATTGATTTTTTGGCCCACTTGGAGGAAAAAGAAGAAGCTATAAAAAAAAGAAGCTATAAAGCAATTCGGCCGTTTGGTGCTGTGCAGGTAGCATACAGTGGGTTTATCACAGCTGCCTGCTGCTGCTGAAAACAAGGCTGAGCGTAAACCAAAACAATAACGTTGTGGGTAAAAAAAACAGAATAATGCTGAAAGACGCTATAAAGCTGAGGGGAACTACAGAGCAACCACATAGTCATTTGACCCATTAGTGCAACTTTAATGCTAAAATGTTAACAATAAATGTGAATTATGTGTTCACTTATTACTAATTTGAGAGCATAAATTATTAATTTGAGAGGAAGAATCAAGTAATTGGAGAATACAAATGAGTCATTTGTGCACAGGAATTATTGATTATAATTGATAGCAAGTTGGTTGCAGTGAAAAAAAAGTCCATATTTCCATTTTTGTGTATTGTTTAATGCTCCGAAATTTGACTAATGTATTACCCTGTTTATGCCAAAAAAACACAAACAAAATCTAAATATGTCTCTGCTGTTGGACGCTGCTGCAATACGCAAGATGACCTGTGGCAAGATATGGCGGAAACACAGGAAGTTAAAAGGAACATTGCTGCAGGAGTAAATTGTGTGTTCACCACATTTTGTCCTCACAGGGAATCTAACTCTAAAATGCTGCAGACCACGGTACCACAGAGTTACATCAAAGACAGAAACCAAATGTGACCTGAACACGACAGTGCACAAGGTTTTCGTCTGTCTTTGGTCTTCATGGATCTGCCTGATTTAAGCTGTAAAGAACTCTTGCTTTGAATTCAGTTTGAGCGACAAAGCATGAATCAAAACTGTGGTAATATTCTGTATAACAGCTAAGGCATTCTGAAGCTGCAGTATGAGCTCCGCGGGGACAGCTGGGACGCTCCATCCTTGGCTAGTCATGAGCCGACTGGGGTGTTGAGATACCACTGTAGGGATTACATGTCCCCACGGTCACATTTTGACCCAAAGGGCTCCGATGACACTGCTCTGCCTTACATAACCCTCAACAGTCTTAACGCAGCTAACTCTATTTAGGGTCTGAGAGACCATGTGTCAACTGGCATGACCAAAAACGTGAATCCCTTCCACTCTTGAGTGAGTGTTTCCCTGTAGGGAATTACACTTTACCGTGACAACTATTCAGTTCAGCTGTTATTCTTCCTGATAACGAGTGAAACAGCATAGGACTGTATACGTTGTTTTACTATCCTTAAGTTTGTCCAAATGTGGTCTTCATTAGGAAAGTTAAGGCAAACAAAACTGTGGGAGATAAATGCGATTTACTGTTTCAGGAGCTTGAGGTTGGAGAGGCTGAAATTAGGCTGGAGAGGACCCTGAGACTGTCTGTATTGAGATTCTTATACAGAGGGGAGGTGAAAGAGAAAGAAAAAAAGGAAAGGAAGCCATTGGAAAAGAGAAATAATATTTTCAATACTTTCCTCTGTCATCCTTTGTGCGTGTGCATAGGGGTACTTTCATATATTATACTAGTTTTTTTGCCCATAACAAAGCAAATGACTCCTCAGATCTCAAAGATATGAAGTGCTTGGCTGTGTGCAAAAGCAAGGCATTGCACTTGACTGCATCTGTTATAGTCTAGTCTGCTTGCCAGCCTCTAATATTATCTGGAGAAGTGTGCAGTAAGAGCAAGAGCACATCCAAGCTTATTTTAAAGCGAGGTGCTGGATATAAATACACTTAAACGAAACAAACGCCACCTTACTAAAGGAAAAATGACAGGGAACCATTTAATTTAATTATAAAAATATGATGGTAGTCAAAATATATGGTAGTCAAGGGAAAATAGTGTTAAAAGCCTTCCAGTTATAATTTATGGGGCACAATCCCTTGGAAGAATTTAAACATATTTTCAACCCCAACGATGAAATCCAACACCAAGGCTAAATGAAGTCCAGCAAACTCCTGAGGCTGATTTTTCATTTTGACAGTAATTATTTGTTTCTATTCAAACATGAACCCACATTCTTTCCTTTTTCCTTTCTGCTGGCAAGTCCAGAGCCTGACTCACCGTTCTCAAAGATGGTTCCAGCGATGAAGGACAGCTCGGAGTCATGCTCTGCCTTGCAGGCATACAGCGCTCGAGCCTTCCTGCCTGCAATACTGGAGACAATAAGAGAGTGCGAGTGAGAGTGAGACACAGTGGATTCTGGGCTGATTCAGACCGCTTTCTATTTGAAACAATGCTTCATTTAGACACCTCAAAGTAGACCTAAAGTAACACGTTAAGTTACACAAACCACAGACAGGTCATTACTTTATATGAACTGTTTTATAAGTACCAAGTAGCTATATTCACAAATGATAAAGGATGTTTTCCAGCACTAGTGAAACTTTAAGGAGGGGACTTTTTGGACTGTTATGGATTTCCAGTTCTAGCGTTTGTGTTTTTACTGGACACATAATGGCCATATATTTCAAATTTATACAGAACCAAGGTCTGCCCGCAGAATCTGCTAACTGCCATGCAGAGGGTAGTGGTTGAAGGGAAAGCTGGGGTTTTGAGGGTGCAAAGCAGTTGCAGGGACCTCCAGCTGCTATAGGCTTCTGCAGCAGCACCAGGACACTTGAAGCTTAAAATGTGAAGCTTTAAATGTAAAGCACTGTAACGTAGTGACAGACACTGCATGTCTGCCAAAGGTTGAGCTGAGTAACTGCATTTGATTAAGGTGCATTTTTATTCCAATTTGAATAAAGGAACCTAATTAAGAATGACTGCTGCCTGACCTGTGTAAAAACAGTTGAGAGATCAAAGATGCTATATTGCTCCCCTGAGGAGCAATTTAGTTTTTAAAATTCCATCCTTTCATTGGAAAGGTCTGAGGTCATTGTCAAGTGCCTTGCTCAAGGGCACTGTAGCAGGGAATACGATTGCAGCAGAAAGCCTTTGGGTTAAAGAGCTTTTTCTTGAATTACCTTGCTGTTCTTCATGAATTCAAAGTAAACTGGCAACAGTGGAGTTATCTGGCATGATGAATTTTGCAGAGCTACTTAAGAAAATAGTAGCATATTAGCTAACAGCAATTAAATAATTAACTTAATAGTACGTAATGAGTGCTCAAATCAAATTTCCAGGTGCTCCAACATCTCCAAAAGTGGAACTTTGTGTATGTAAGATATACAAATGTACATCTTTTTCTTTCCTCTCTTCTCTCTTTGCTGCGTCACCTGCACACAGTCACACACCTTTATGGTGCCGAAAGAGTTTCCCAGCACAACTACAGTCTTGTAATGCTTCACAGTGATTAGCGCAAAGCTGTTATTAAATCAGTACACAGACAATGTGGACCAACCTGACAGGGGAGGAGTCACTGGAGGCGGAGGACGTCGGCTGCGGACTTGATGGGGCTGAGAACATCGGCCACGAGGGAGAACGTGGTGAGGTGGGGCTGGGAGACTTTGCACTGATGGACACATACCCACAAAATGTGCAATTTATAGCATTGGCAATATTATTGATTAAAAAAAATTATTATTTACATATGCATACCCTTCCGGACATTATCAGCTGTGACCAGTGTGGCATTCTTAAATTACAGACGCATTTTTCTTACCTGGTTGGTATGCTGCCACGACTCTTTGGGTTCAGCCTGGAAACGCAAAATGAAATAAAAACCAAGATGAAGTAATTCATCCTAATCAATGAGCCACAAGGTTAAATACTAAAATTTTCTGGACTTAAGAAAACAAAGGAAAGCTATTTTAACAAACCTGATATTAATTTAGACATTATGCATCAAGAGAGATTATGTTACAGAGGGATTTTCACTGAGGTCTACTTGCATTAGTTTCCCAGCACACAAGGAATAAATGACAAGTCCGCAGAGTAGACCTCCCTGCGTGCTTGGGGAAAAAAAATAAGTTAATATAAAACCGCAATCATTTAGCTGCAAGGAGAAACTGACTCCTTAATAGGTCTCAATGGGTGTCACTTAATATGATCCAGCCCTGATTAAAATAACAACCTTAGAAAAAGACTAATAGCCATGATGAAGAAAACGGGACATTCTGGTGTGCTTCCAAAGTCAAAACAAATGAAGGATTTTGCTGAGTTCACCATGGATACACTTGGCTCCAACATGATTGTGGTACCTGGTCAATATATGAACTAATTGCTGCATATTGTTACAGACATTTAGATTTTGATACTGTAATTACACGTGGTTGTAGTGGGACTCTTTCCAAGCTTAGGGAAGACTGTGTATCTACAGTAATCTAATCTAATTTCAAAATATATATCTCATCCTTCTAGCTAACCAAGCGGTGTTCCTTCATCAATCCACTTGTCATTCCATCCATCTAAAGGCTACAAGATGCTGGTGAACTGACACTGTCAGCAGCCACATCGACCAAGTCTCAGTTTCTCTCTCAGAACTTATACGCAGGGCGCTATCCATCATAGGCTGCCCTTAAGGATGAATGATGGTCGAGAATAAGAGGTGAAAGGCACAGAGGAAGAGGGACATGTTGGAGATTGGAGGGAGGAAACAGCGAGGCATAATAAAGGGAGCAAGCAAAGAAAATGTATTCATAGTCAATCAAATTACATAAAAGGCAAGACCAGGTTTTGCATCAAGCTTTGAGATAATTTTCCTTGACAAGTATTTTTTTAGTGATTAACATACACGGAATGATAGACGAAAAATCTGTCATAAACAAGACCAGGAGAGTCATAAGGAGACCGAACGCCCACCACTTTGCATTCACACAACAGCACTGACAAAACTCATCCAGGCGGTTGTGCATCATGACTGACGGCATGTGTTTCAAGCTCAAAGACGAGATTTTCTGCTCCCACTGCTTCTCCATTATTTCACTGATCTGGCCCATATGAACTGACATACTACTGAGGTTTGGCTTAATGCTCAGTACATCTATAGATGCAGCCACCTGCCTGATACTAATAACCTCTAATGGGAGACACTTACACAGAGAATTTATATTAGAAATCTTGTCTGCGGGCCTCCATGTTTAAATACTGAACAGCAAGGACAATTTGTCTCCATTATCTGAAGGCTTCAAAACTGCTTCTTGAGCATTTTTCTCCTGATTCGTTCACCAAGGGGATTTGAGACATGAAATCAACAGGGTTCCTACCTTTGAATAGATTTAACTGATCAGTCTATTGAGTTTAAAATACGCTCCGTGGCACTCAGACGGCCACTATAATCAATTTAATTTTGCTGCAATAATTGAGCTAATTGGTGCTACTGAAGCTAAAAGTGCTGAATGTTGTATTCACAGATGGGTTTATGCAAGTGAAGGTGTGGAACATATACGTTCTCCAAGAGCAGAGCACAGCTACATAACCACAGCCCACTGCTAGAAAGACTTTGAAGATGGTCGAAGACTTTGTTTGAAATGATGCATGTATCCAGCAGCCATGTGAGTATCTGGAAAAGTACTGGAACTTTGTGTGCTACTTCTAATTATGAATTATCTTTATTTAAACACTGCTCGAGCCACGTGGGTTGGGTTTCAAACTGTTTCAATCTTTATTTTCCGTTCTAGAGAGTTCCCAAAGGTCCCAAACATGTCAGATTGAGTTTTGAGTACATAATGATGGAGAATAAATTTATATTTCTGTTTGATGTAATGGTGCATCCAAGAAAAACATGGTGTTTGCAGGGGCCCTTTTTTATAGCTTTTTTGATTACGTGAAATCAGGTTGCCAAAGTGACACAGCTATATCCTAAGGCAAGATTTTGGCTGTTCATGGTCTGTCTCTCTTTAGGAACAAACGTATGATCCACTTCAATAACCACCATTCAATAACACAAAGTGAAGTGATAAATGTATCTTCTTTGCAAGTGCTGTTAGGAGTCCATCTGCTGAAGGCAACAATGCACGCCAGCAGATAATATTGGCTTTAACTCTGCAGTGGAATCACATATTGCCAAGTGACAAATATAGACTGAGTGACAATTTCACAACATGGTCCACTCGATAGTTGTGTTGGAGCTTTCCATCGTATCACATGAATGATGGATGTTTGAGCTGACACCGTTTTGTGAATCTTGGGAAGACTATCCACTTCATAGACTCTGTAAAATGAATTTCTTGGATCAAAATTCTCAATGCGCTGAGTGTTGGTGTTACGCAGATGGAACTCTGACTGATATCAAAAATAGACTGGAAACACAACAGGAAGTGAAATCCTTTTAAATCAGTGGTATACTGTGAAACAGACCTGGTGTTTTTGGCCCTTGACAGATCACAATATCGGTACATGAGGTGCAAACAAGCTGTAGGCCCTAATCTGTTTTTCATCATACAGTGCCAGAAGAATTTCCTTTCTTGTATTTCATTTTAATGACATTTTATTTCATATTTCACACCTCCAACTTAAAGAAACCAGCAAAAAGTTGTGGTTCTGTTTCTTATTCATTTTATTAAACTGTCAGTTTGAGTGATTGTCTCAACAATCCACATTCTCTCTCCATTTGTCACTCACTGCTTGTCAATGTGCGCTCTCGCTCATCTGCTTCCTCTGTTTCAATTTCTTTCCATCCCATCTAGCTTCTTCTAACCCATTCTTCTACTCTCTCTCCCTCTAGCAGAGCTGCTGGAAGAGACGTGAAGGGATGATTTCCAGCTGACAATCAAGATATTTTGATTGAATATATAAATCAATGGTGTTTTCTTTCCTCTGCTTTCCGAAAGACTGAATTTCCTCTTTCTCAGATAAGATTTCACATTTGCCAGCATATTGCAAAAAAAATAAAAAATCCCCAGTTATAAAGTGAATTAACTTGTTTTAAGTGAATATAGTCTCCCCATCACACTTGCACCATGTTGGACAGCTGATGTAATGAAACTGATGTCTTGTCCCTGCCCCCTCTACCTGACAGGCCATCAATTCACAATGCAAAGGTACATGTGAAAGCTGCCTATAATGACAGCATGTATCTAAAATTCAAAGACAATGATGTATTTTTTATAGCGTTGATACTAAAAAGAAACAATCTCAGATTAAAGTGTAATCTGCTGACAAAAAAACATTTTTAAAAAGTTTTACATGCTGCTGCACTGCAACAACAGCATGAAATTCTTGTCCTCAACGTGGCCAGTGTGACGGTTCTGCTGTCGATCACATCTCTTTTTCCCTTAAGTAGGAATGTGTACCAAAATAAATCTGCATGACCGGGCAAATGTCAAGTTTGGACTCAAAAAAAACCACAAGGGTGCAAAACATATTTCATTGCTACTGATGTCACAGAGGTGTCATTGAGCCCAACATTATCTGTGTTTTCACAATGAAAGTAAGATGCTGTGAATTACAGCAATACAGAGGAAAGGCAGGAGGTTAGGCAAATTAGGTTAGTCAAGAAACTGTGCTGCTTATTTCTATACAAACGATTAGATGAATTTATGATGCCTTGATGCCATTACAAAGCGCTGACACTTCATCTTTTTACTGTACAGCTGAACACTTTTACCCTAAATTCTCAAAATAATTTACCTCGATGGCAAAGAGAACCAGGCTTATATTTGTCCTTTTCATCTTACTTTCCCCTGCCTCCCAGTTAATGCCACCTCAAATCTTCCTCCATGTATACCTTTATATTGTCTTGATAATTTCAGAGTAATGTCCATTTCCACAGCACTAACTCCATCAGTACTCTGATGTGTACCCTTCTCTAACTGAAATACTGTTTTCATTCACCAATGAATTCAAGTCCTTTCACTTTTCCGTTTTTCCCGATTTATGTTAAGCTACCATGAATGAAACTCAACACTTCCAGCTGATTTTTCACATTAAAGGTCTTCCAGTCTCCCCATTATTGATAGGTTTTAATGTGGAAAATCTACAGGAAGGGTTGAGTTTCATTGACGGCAGCTTAATATTAATGGGGGAAAAGCCAGAAAAGTGAAAAAAAATTTACTTAATAAGTGGAGGAAACTGGTATTCAGCAAAGTGGTGAGCATAACACGACTGTTGCTGTACTGATGGAATTAGTGCTGTGGAATTATGCATTATTCTGAAATTTAAGACAAACAGGGTATAGGGTACGCGTATCCAATAAACGTCTGCAGGTGCTGGATCAAAGAGCAAACTACAGGTAAGATTCAGACAAATGATCAGCACACTAATAGCTCTGTACTAATAGCTCCCAGCAATTTTAAATGGGAAACGTTTCGTTCTAACAGAGATCTTCATCAGGCATTGTCAAATCACCTCAAAGCAGAACAGGCAATATATAAACACAAACACATTCATCACTCAGAGTCAATCTACTCTCAAGCTGGACCAATCAGAGCACAGCTGGACAACACTGATACTCCCACACGGGGGACAGAGCATGCCTCTATGAAAAGGGCAAAAACAACTAGAAACACCAAGATTACTATTACACGGGCACATTTTAAATCCAACATATCAGAAGTTGAGTCAAATATATATCATAAATCACACAAATCATCTATTGGCCAGAATGGCTATTAAGACCTACAACAGGAAAGACAACAGATACAAAAGAAGAGAATGAAAGGGGAGGTTGCATAAACAGATATAAACTTTTGGGAGAGACAATCAAGATATATTAATTAAAAATAGAGTCTGTCAATTAGAGAGCGCGAATTCGCAATAGCTGCGAAAACATCCACGCGTTCATGCATTCACACATTGTTGACAAGTTGCTGGCTGGTGTTGACTTGTGGTGGGTAGCTTGGTTGGCAATGGTTGTTTTAAGTTATTCGAGAATCACCTGAATGCGTGAACTCAAGCTCGCGTGTCTGTATTCTGCTGCAGCAGAGAAGGAGGGGCTGGATATCACACACACACAAACACAAACACACACAGGTTTGCGGCACTATCTTCGTAGGGACCCGTCATTGACATAATGCTTTCCCTAGCCCCTTACCCTAACCATCACAACTGAATGCTTAAACCTAACCCTTACCTTAACCTAATTCTAACCCTAAAACCAAGTCTTAACCCTCAAAAAGCCCTTTAAACTTGTGGGGTCCAGCATTTTGGCTCCACAAAGGAGGTTGGGCCCCACAAGTATAGTGGGCTCCCTGTTTTTGGGCCCCACGAATGTAGTAAAACAAGAACACACGCACGCACACACGCACACACACACACGATCGTCATGCCAAATTTCAGCCTCCTAGGGTTAAAACAGTGGCCGTCAATGGGTGGGGACATTTTTGTGGACCGACTGACTGACCAACTGACCGCGCAAGCTGATGGTTGCGGCTAAAAATGTTTTGTTTATTCCAACGACAACCGATTACAAAAAAGGTTTAAGATCAAAATCTAAATTTAAGCCCTTAGGTGATAGAGTGTTAGGTTAAAATATAGAATTTACCATGTGTGAGCCCTTTTAGTAGGCTACAGGTAATTTCACCACCTCAATGTTTGTTTGTATTTGTTATTATTTTGACTGTTGATGTGGAATTTTCATTATCATCATCCAAACAGATCAAGTACATCAAATGTAAGTTGAATACCTCATTAAAAACTGCCAGTGCTCAGTGTACTCAGTGTCTGAAGAACTACGAGTCTTGTGTCTGTGTTGTGCTAAAGGCAAAACAAAGGAAACAATAAAACGGAATGAGAGTAAATATCAAGAAGCAGCTCATCTGTAAAAGCAGCAGAAGCAGACACATGACCTGGTGACTGGCACATGTGTGTCTGTGTGTGTGTGAAAATAGGTGTTGGGGGTAAATGCTGTGGGGAGGAAATGTTTCTATGACAGGTTTTCTAGAAAACAGTCACAACTGAGGGTTTTTTTGGCGTGTGTGGGTTTTTTTTGTGTCTGTGTGGAGAGGGAATTAAATTGTATAGCTCTCTTTCTCTCTCCATCTAATGCTTGCTCTTCACCTCTCTTTTTTTTTTTGCTTGTCTCTCAAATGCCAAATAGGCCGAAGGAATAAATAAAAGATTCACTGACTTTCCCCAAGGGCAACAAAGGAAGACAGAAAGAGACATTTTGCCATTTATACTTTCGCATTATTACATTAGGTTATAGGTCAAGTCCATGGGGTTAGCAGTCGTATTAATCACATGTACATATAGTCTAGTGTGTTACAGACGCCGAGGTCAGACAGGAAATCTTCTACTTACTTGTTCCTACATTAGTGCACTAGCCTTATTTGCCTTACTGTTTTTTAGTTATTTTTGTTTTTATATACTTATTTCTCCTGCATTACTAGAGAGTCATGGGGATGCAATTTGTTTGTGAATGAACTTAAAAGAGATATTTTTAAAAGAGGTGTGAAGAGACCTCCAGGCATTTTCCACCTATAAACAAACTATAAAAAGAAGAAACCCTGACAGTAGTCAAGGTGGCAAAACTGAAAATAACATCCGCCTCAGGGGAATGCAGGGCTTTTGAAGGTCCAGTTGTTAACTTCTGACCTTTGCACCTTTCTCTTGTCTGTGATGAGGGGGCAGGCTGGCTTTTCTTGGAAATTCATGATGTCTGGCTCTGGGAGACTGAGAAAACATGGTCTGGGCTGGGATCCGAGTCAATTACCCCAGACAGACCCTGTTTGCTGATTGTTAAAAAAAAATGGAGGTAATTTTTGCTGTAAATGGGCTTTAATAAATTAGATCTTGGGCATCCTTAAGCTATTGGAAAAGCCTGTTCAAAGGAGAACTATTGATCCTTAACTTTTCATATAAAACAGGTTTTGTTGCAGGGATTTAAAGGGGTACTCCAGCAATTTAGTATTTGCTCTTCCATTACAGTACATTGGCGGACTTGCTGGAGAAAAGTAAAAATCGAAGCAACAGTGGCCGAGATATCCTGAATTTTAGTTCCTGACGCTCCAAAAACACTGGATACTACACTTCCCATAATGCAACTCTACAGCGTTTCCTTGTTAAGGCTCGGACATACTTTCCGCAAACAGCTGCGGACTTGTACCGGTCATGCGAACACACACATGATTTCCTTCATACTAAAATGAGGGTCCGCGTAGGTCTGGCACTCCACACCTTTGTGAATATTTGCAGCCAAGTGTAGCAGCATGTTACAGATTAGGCTGTAGCAACGTGTCACTGGTTATTCCTGAAAGAATGTACAAATCATACAAATCAAAGCACCTCCAAAGTCCAGGAGCAACTACTTCAACTGCATACAGACCCGGGCCATTGCTCCTGCTTATTTGGAACACGCGCACTCGCCGCGCTTGCTATGCGTACAGTCCGTGCGGTCGCAAATTTTGGGCGGCCCATGTCCGAGCGGGCTCTCACAGACATGGGCGGAGACGACATTTACGTCACATGGACAAAAGCGGAAAACCCTCCCTCCCTGGTAACAACCATGTCTTTCTAATTTCACACCCCCAGTTTGTAATCCAAAACTGTGGAAAAAGAATTTGTAGTCCAAGCTGAGATGAACCTCATTGATGAACCCTTAAAATATAACCCCTAATGACATCACTATGACATCATCAGGGATATATTGTTAACATTTTAGAATGCTCCCTCAAGAGGCGCAGAAAACATTATACAACTGTTTTCACATGTAGTATTCCAGATCATGAGTAAACTGATCTTCATGTGTAAAAATGAGTGTCCCTTTAACTGCTCAAACTTCATATGGATAGGAAAATACTGCTACTCATTTCACTATAAAGAGACTAACGTAGTACTATAACAATGTAACAAAGGTAGTTTTCATTTCATTAAAAAATGTTTTTGTCCTAACAGAAGAAAAATCTATTATCTCAAGCTGTCAGGAGGATTGCCACTCTTGTCAAGAACATTTAACTGACCAGCCTGGCAATAGAGGACCATTTTTCAGTATAATGCTGAGATGTCATCCATTCTTCCCCCACAAGTGTACTTAAGGTATAGTGGCAGTTTTTGTTTTTTTTTGTGAACATTTTTGATAAGCTGCAGTCAATTATTTTTCAATACAGACAAAGAAATCATTGATTATTTCGATGCAAATATCAAACCTTCCATCACAGATTGTGCATTGTGTCATCAGCAAAGAATGAGTAGCAAAATACATACATATTTATACGAGAGTCTTGCTTATTACTATCAACCAAGTAATTAGGATAACACACACATTTCCCACAATGTGGGAATGTTGCTTTAAAAGGACAACCTGGCACAAAATTGAGAATCTCACCATATCTATCTTGGCCTTGGCAGCTCCTTTGAGATTCACACTTCACTGACTAATCCAGCCAGAAAGCTCTACAAATAGATGTTCTCATCCCTCCAATGTGTAGTGTTTTGATTGTGGTTGGTTTTTAGAGTAGCTGAAATTTACCCAAGAGCTCTACTGTATCTTTAAATCTAAAATACAATCCTCTGCTGTGTGCCACACTGAGCGGGTGCAGATTTGACCACACACTGCTCTTTTTCATGCATGAAAATGAAATATAGCCATAATCCAAGAGCAAAGAGTGTAAGGTTTTTCATCTTAGAAATTGCAAGATGCGAATGATCAAATTGGGTGGGGCAGAGTTAATGACGGGAAATCTATTTCATCTTGATCACACATGCATACAGTACAATACATATATTTATACCTGGTATTCGACGCATACCCATGCACCTCATTTGGAAAGGACCATGACTTTTCAACTTATGTGACATTGTTGTTACATTTAGACGACGATGGTGCGTGTCAAGGGGTCAGTATGAACATTTCTTTACTTTTCAGATGTATGATAAAGCAGCAACTGTAATACAGCAGAAAACAGACTTCACTGAAGCAGAAACAAAGTAATGACTAGCACACTGTTCCGCTCTGACTGTACATCGAGTGTCCTTCATTTTGAGATATGATTACCTTGTCAGTCTGAAGCCTTCAGACACAAAATATATTATATGTTTTTTAGGTGTTTCTGACTATGGTCAGAGTGTTCCAAAATATTGTTCATACAGTATTGTATAACACATTAGCTCTGTATATTTATTTGTTTATGTGGCTCTTGTTTAGGGCTGATCTACAGCACAATAAAGCCAACAACCAGGGGAACAATAACATACAACAACAGAATCAGGACTATTGTAGTGCAAGTATTTACTGCAGGTTTTACTACTCAATGTTCCCTCTACGTTATTCACATATTAAAAGCAAAAGTTAAGCAAGGTATGAGTATTATTTAAACATATTCCATTATGATTTTTCTGTATAATGTTGAAGAGGACTAACACAGCATTAGAATAAAGGTATGAGGTTGGGTTTTCATAGTTGCTACCACCATACCAGACTTGTTGAGAACCTTCTGCTAGAATTGATTGCTACATGTGTGGTGGATGTTCAAACATGTTGCTTTAATTGATCACATCAGTCAGATTATGACTTGATGTCCTCGTCTGTGTAGCATGATCAACCTCGATCCTGATGAACATTGTGGATCTTTATTAATGAAAAGATTGAGACTTTTCTGAAAGTTGGCTTCTAAGTCAAAAACCAGGCCTGTCCAGAGAATTGATAAGCCTTCCTCAGTAACTTCCTCTGTCCCATGACTTTTGCCGGACTCAGGCCACTAATGGAAGGTTGAATGACAATTTCTCGATTTACAGCAGGCCTTGTGTATGAGTGTTTGTCAACACCAAAGTGACTTTCAGAAACAACATTATGCAACGTGCATGCATACTACGTGTGTGTCAGGCATTCCATATGCAGGTGTGAGTGTTTACACCTGTTAATAACCTCAGGATGGGTGTGTCTAGTGTTTGTGAAGATATATGGTACTTTTCACAGGGAGAGGGGCTTGTTCAGACCTGTTAAAATGTTTTTGTTTAAGGTGGTCTTTGTCCTGAAAAGTGGGCACACTGTGTAAGATAAATCCACAATATACATGCCAGGTATGTGTTATAGTCTGATTGTATTCAAAACTTATTTAACTAGATTATGTCATTGCTAAATTATATACTGTATTAATGTGCATATGCATGTGAGAGGGAGTTTGCCTCATTTTGCCTCATTCAGGGGAAGTAGACAGTCTTTTATCGTTGGTGCAGTTGGAGTTCAGTTTAGTTGCTTTTGGGATTTATCTGCCAAATGTGTGTGTATGTGCTCATGCATTCCTGCGCCTGTGAATTTCTGTGTCCATTAAAAAAAGTGGGTGTGTACATTCTTGAACCCATGTGTTTGGGAGTGCATTCGAAGTTCCTATTTGCACGTGTGCATGTTTGTGACTTTGTACATACAAATACATTTTTTGTTCCCTTTTTCATCAATTACTGTTAACTAAAGAATTTCCTGGAAAAAATACCCAGAATTTTCAGTTTAAACTTATTTTCTCATGGATTTTTATGTCCCAAAACATCCCTAATATTTTAAGCTATTTTTTATTATTCAAAATAAACACTGCAAAATGATTATTCATTTATGATTCAATTAGTGACTGTTTGACTTTATTTTTGAATTATAAAATAAAAACTGTAAAGAGTAGTGTCTAGAGGACATCTATGAGGAACTACACAGGTTAACTTCTGTTTCATATTCTGACTATGTCTCTGTCCCACTCACAGTGAGCTGGGCCGGATCTGCCGTGTGTCCTGCTCTCCGTCGTTGCTGGTCAGGCTGTGTCTCGGCGTTCGACCTTGACTGCTGCTGTTGCTACTGCTGCTGCTGTTACAGTTGGCAGAGGAGGAAACTGGCGGCTGCAGCTCGGCAACGGTGGCGTTGACAACACTGTTCCTCTTTTCACCTACAAGAATAAAGAAAGATTTACAAAATCTTTGTTGTTTTCTGCCACAAAAATGCTGTTTCTTTTCTGCAAGCAGCCACTTTTATACTGACATGCCTTTTCCTGTTCTGACCACTGTGAACTCTTTCTGAATTAAGATAACCAACTCAAGGCAAAACTGACCACTGACAATCTGATGTTATAGCTCTCTAAGCCTGCCATATGACAATACATAAAAGGTGTGAATCAACTCAAATGAAAATGAAGGGGAGGAAAACAAGCAAAATAATAAATTATTTTATTAGGCACATTAGGTGGTTCAGCTCACCTTTCTGGGAATGTGTTGGTGTGTGGAAGAGTGTGAGAGGCCTCTCGCTGCAGGACGGGGCTTTGCTCTCGGTGCTTCTCCTCCTGGACAGGTTGAGCTGCATGTTGGTCGAACCTCCTGGAGAACTCGGCACATCCATGAATATCTGCATAAAAAATAAGACAAGTGTGAGTACAAGGATGGAGAGGGTCGTGTATTCTTTCAACCCGCACTCATACGGTCTGTGTGTAAAAATCCATGCATGCACACAGGTGTGTCATATGTGTTATTTGTCTGTGTGTCTGCTTGATCGTTTCCTTCACTGGCTGAATACAGTGTGTGTGCACAATGCTAGGGTCTCAAACAGTCATGCTGATTTGTCTGTTGCCACGGTGACATCTGAAAGCAGCTTGGCCTGCCAATAAGCTGCTTGGATATTGGATCGAGGAGAAAGTGGCTTTGAGGTGTATATAGAGTTTATGCAGTACAGTTATTGTGTATGTGTAGTAGGTGCTCAGTCAGATATAAATGGTAGGTGTGTTAATTGTTGTTTTAATGCAAAATTACACTAAAGTTAATCCCTATGACAAATCCACGGGACTCATTTAATTCTAAACCATGTCAACAAACTCTGGTGTCTCATTTTTTTACATACACACTCACACACTCTTACCCTCTCATGGTGCTCTATGAGGATCTCTACTACAATGTTTTGGAACTTGATGTCCATAATGGCTGCCACCGTCTCCTCCTGTGGGCGGAGCAGAGTTGGCCCAAAGACCACACCCAGATTGGCGACGGTCATCAGGTTCTGCTGGTGGTGACTGGCCACACTGTTGAGGGGGGAATGTGAAATGTAATGTGAAAGGTGTCACTTGTCGTGACGAACCGACAGGGAATTAACACCCGACTCTGTAGTTCCCCTCAGCACTACGAAGAATTTCAGCGTCTTTCAGCTCACTGTTTTGGTTTTATAGCCCACGACTTTACGGTTTTTGGTCAGTGTCACCACTCTCATTTAACCCTTTTCCAACAGCAGCAGACAGCTGTTTTTATTGAAACTAACTGCTAAACCCACCATACGCTACCTGAGATATCAAATTAGTGACTAGCTCGCAAACATAGGGGAGTATTTAGCTGCTACAGAACCAGATACTTCCCTAAGAAGCAAGTGAAGACCAAACAGAGCTGACTTGCATTCATCAGGCCGCCTGAAACAATACTCCAATTAATGTTTAAGCATAACTTCATGACTTATGTGAATAATATGTGAATGTTGTGTTTTACAGCATGTTCCACTGCCCCCAAGAGGCTAAACATTTATTAGATACAGACTTAGGGAAATGGCTATTGAAACAGGTTTCCATAGAAAACAATATAATTGAAAAACACAAAAACAAACACAATTGGCAATTGGCAAAACAGAAAAACTGGAGACAGAAGTCAATTTTCTTATAGAAGGCCCAAAATATGAAATAATAAGAAATATATTCTCTTCTAAATGTGCCCAGTCTGTCCTTCCCTTCAAAGAGGGAAAAATTCTACTTGGTGAAACGACTGAAGGGCTAGAATAATAAGGTTATAAAATAAGAAAGCTTGAGGGTTCTTTTATGATCTTGGAAATAGCAGTTTAACCCCAACTGTGACCACGACAGACACCAGCTCAACTAGAAGCCTCCCAGTATGACTCTCTTAAATGGCTGAGCTGTCAGGACATCTAGCCAGAGTTTTCAAGTGACAAAGAGTCAGCACTGAGCCACACGAAAAACTGTCTGTGAACACCAGGTCAAAACAGGTCACAGCATCGAGCGGGAGTAAGTGGATGGTTGGAGAAAGACCAAGGGGATGCCAGAGACAGGTTTATTTTCTCTGTTCATGTAGTGTACATGCTCTGGGAACATGTTTTGATTCAGTAAAGTTTCACTGATTTCAAAGTGAGAGAGCTAGACAGGCAATAAAGTCATATTAGAGTCAAATACATTAAGACATTTGACTTGTAAATCCCCAAATTTACAAAAAACAAGGGAGGGAGAGACAGTAAGAAAATCTCACTGTTCTCAATGTTCAGTCTTAGTTGAAGCTGTTTTAGAGATTCAACTGTGTTGTCTTTTTGGGGGATGTACATGTAGTTTGTGGTTCTGTTAAACTTTATTGCATTACTGACATGTGTTTCTATTATTCTGCCCACCATATATATATATATATCAATGAGGTTGGGCCAAATAACAGAATCACCTCATTATATTATAACCTTCATGAAGGTTGGGTTTATTGCAGGACTGTTGTATCAGACTGCATTATTTTTTAGCTAAGTCCACCTTATAAACTGGCAGCTGATTGTATTTTCGCTATTGATAGAAGAACTTTTTGGTTAGTATTTGGCAATATTGTTTTTACAGGGCACTGATGTCAATACACCTGATCTGAACTGATAGAGAGACAGACCTGAGGTGTGTTTACTGTGATGCAGCCATTCAATTTATAAGGCAGGTGTAATCCACAGGTAAAAATGTGCATGTAGAAATGTTGGAGAAACATGGCTGATGTCCCTTTTGTCACACATTATATCATACCGCTGCTGTTGAAGAAAACCCAGATAAAGTCACAGGGCTTAGATGCGGGTTTAGAGTTAAAAAACAATGCCAGTGGGCTGCATTACAGGAATAACTGCACATAAGCCAACAGTGTCTAACTTGCTTCTTTGCTTATGGGCTGCAGAGAGAATTGTCAGGGAAAGGCCTTCATGAGAATAAATTTTATCTTTGCAGAAGTCTTACAGATTTGTTAAACTTAATCATCTGGAGTGCTCATCAGCATCTGCCCTGCTGAAATGTCCTTGAGCAAAACATTGAGTTCCAATCAGCTCAAAGGGTGAGTAGCAGCCTATTATCTCCTGGTACTGATTTGGTGATTTGCAGGTCAAAAGATTCCTAGGTTAATATTGTGATAAATTTGTTTGAAATGTTTTTTTAACGTTTATAAAGTTAATACATTGTTTCAACAGCATCAATGACTTTATTTTAGTTAAGTTAGGAACTGCTTCAGTGTGAAATAGTCATTTAAATCCTTTTAAAACAGAAGTAAAACAGATGAATGAAAAACTTTAATTCTCAACCAAATTTTTCCCAGTTTTAACCTAAATGTGGGGACATCATTTGACCTGCAAATCACCAAATAAGTCCTTACAGGGCTGGGACCACGGTGGCTCCTTTACCTAATATTCTATATTCAATACACACTGTCTTAGCAATGTGGATGTAGAGGAGAGGAGATGAGAGGAAAGAGTTCACTATTGCTATTAACACTACATAGTAACTACTAAAATTAAATACTGTGCTGTTTCTTAGGTGCACAATGTCAGATACAGCATGACAGTGAATGACTTCAGTTGTCCGTGTGTGATATCTCCACTTACTTGGCCAGGTGTTTCATCAGCAGCTCCAGCATCTGTCTGTTCTTCTCAGGCAGCCGGTGCACCAGAGCATGGATCTGTGTCACCCTGGCCTCTGGGTTGTCCAACTCTGGACAGAGACAGATATGGAGACAGAGATAGAGACTGTTGAATAAATAAAGACTTCAGCTTGAAGTTCAGAGTGTCACATTTGACGAATTCTTTATTGACACATACATGTAAGGAGCAGAATAAAACTCTGAACAAGTGAACTAAAGTGTCTACTTTTTTAATGCAACCAGGCACAGCTTATTCTTGTCATTATAAAATGATACATACTGCATCAAGTCATCATTGTGCACACAGACATTTGTAAGACCTTGGCGTGGAGACATACAGTAAGTCATACTTTCTAAGAATGAGCTAATAAATTGAAAGAATCATGTACAAGGACGCACAAGTAAAATAACAGCTTTGGTCAGCTTTTTCACAAGGTGAATATCACTTACTGTATGCAGAGGTTGCCATAGCTATAGTAAATATATTAATGTCACTCAAGGTGTGATGGACAAGGCTGGAAATATTCTATATTTATTTTTATAAATATAGACCAAAATGCAATTAATTGATCCTAGTAACAATTAGTGCCTTCATAGCTGAAGCCTAATTCCTCTGTGCCATAGACCTACATTGTTGTCCAAAAAAACTATTAAAAACACACCATTGAGCCACAGCGTTGCACTGGCTAACATGTTCCTATAATACTATGAACAACAACACTGTATTTTATTTTGAGTCAACCCCACATACACCATAATGCAGCCCTAAATAATCACTAGTGCGCTAAATGTGTAAACGTGACTGAAAATAGTCCCAAACAAATGCACTATTTATTCCAGTTTTTTTTATTATACTATTTATTTGTAATCTGTTTTCAAAGATTTACATCTTATGTAGGAACCAACGGGCTTGGGGCTGGGTGCCACAGAAAGGGTACGGAAGTCGGAAAGCATTTATTCGTCAGCTTCATTTGTTCCTGAGTAGGAATTGGATTTTAAATATTTTTCAGTCTGGTTTTATACCTGGTCATAGTACTATGTCAGCTGCTTCTCTTGTTTTAAATACTGCGCTGCTTTGTCCATCGACCTGTATAAAGCCTTTCATACAGTTGACGATTCACGTTTAGTAGATAAGACTAATCTCTGTTGGCTTGGATCAGAATGCCTGCCAGTGGTTTACAAGAAATCTCTCACCGCAGGGTTCAAGGATTTAGGTCCCTTACTTTTCACCTTGTATATTAATAATATTGTTAGGGCTGCCGCGAGTAGTCTACGTAATCAATGTTGTTGACCCTGAAAATGAATCGACATCAATATTTTGTACTTGCTGCGTCACGATGACAACGCAGCTTTGTTTATTTGTGCTTTAGAACATAACCACTGTGAAACAATCAGAAAATAACATAGAATATTTCATGATTATTTTATGGGATATTTTATGAGAATATTTTATGATTCAGTGGCTTTCTCCTACTGCTGCTCCCTCTCCTTACTCACTCTCTAGCTGCATAACTTGACTGCAACTGTCTCTCTCTTTCTCTCTCAAACAAATGAACACAAACCTAAGGACGCTTCGTGGTATGGCTATTTTTCAGTATAGACTGCAAGCCGGAGACGGACATCGAAGCTGGGTACCTGAAATAAACCACGCGAGGACGCAACTGCAAGAGTATCATGGTTGGGTTCATGATCTGGTTTACGGACCGTGGAGCAGTATGACCGGTCTATACGCCAGATTGGTCACTGCAGTGTGACACCGGGTTGCATTTCTGAAACCATTGTATTGTCTATTCATTAGTAAGGAAAGCTCTTTAATATCTTTTGTCCTTGTAGCGGTTTAATATAAGACCATAAAGTCGTCTGCCAGCTACCTTAGAAAATCCATTGAATAAGTGTTGGAGAAACTGTTAAGGTTAGAATCTGGGCTTATTTTACGATTCCTGATGGTGCCAGTGTGTGTGTTTATTTATCAGTTTAAACCTACAGTTTTGCCGTTTGATATGTAAACCTGTCTTTATATTTTGATTTGTGCTGCATTATACAATAACATATAATTTGTCAAAATAAAATTAACTCAAATTAAATGGTCTACTTGATTTTTGGAGGAAAATTAATCATTTAGATTAATCGGTTAAATAGTCGATAGATTAATCGATAAATATTGTCTCGTTTGATAATGGCTTAAAGGTGCATTTTTATGCTGATGATACTGTGCTTTATTCATCTGCTTCTACACTGGGAGGAGCATTATCTATTTTGCAGACAGAATTTGATTCAATCCAGCACTCACTTCTAGAGCTTAAACTTGTCTTAAATGTTGCAAAAACAAAATATATGCAATTCTCTAGATTTTGCGCTTTGGAGGAAATTTACTTCAATATGATTTTGAATGGTTCTGAAATAGAATTTAAAAATTTGCAGACTTTATTGGGCTGGAATTTTTGGCCCCTGCAGGGGTCTACAACACATCCTTTGTTTTGGTCCTTTCATTGGCTTTCCTGACAATAAGATAAATATAGCACCTGCCTTATGCTTGAGGCTTGAATCAGAGGTTTTGTCCACAAGACAAACAGACATAGACGGATGCAGAGAACAGACAAAAAAGGCAGAGTCAGAGACAATTGAAGAGGTAGTTTTAGTCACTGAGTGTTGAACTCTGCTGCAAAGAGGGAAAGCTCTGTGTCCTGGTGATTAACAGGTACACAGATAGGAAAGACAGACCGGCAGACAGAGAGACCTGTTGTTGATGAATGACTATAATAAGTCACGTTTGCAGAGCAGTTGAGATGACAGCAGACTCACACTAGATCACCCCTCGGGCCCTGGCTGTCAGCACCAGGCGATACACTCGCATATGACAGACACATTTTCTTACCAACTAACAGAGCTGACAAGCTAAAACATACACACACCAAAACATTCAAATATACAGTGATTACAAACCAAACATTTACAAGCACTTATACAAACACATATGAAAAGAACAGTCGCTGCAAATACACTACTGGAAATTTAGCAGACATACAATACAAACACTAAAAACAAAAACATGTAACCAGCCAGTCACACACACAAACTCAAATACCTATAACATTCACATGCATGTGCATGTATACTGCACCTCCAAACAGATGCATACACATGAAACTAGTAACACTTATTGCTCCCTATTATGCATTCTCTGATGTCCACCACTGCACACACATTATACTGAAACACGCACTCCTCTCTTTTATTGATAATTAAGTTAGTGTTAATTCTATCCAGGAGAGAATTTAAAGCAGAATTCAACTGGACTTTATCCTTGAAATATTTTTCCCCAATCATACTAGGCTCTGGAATTAACTCCCAAAACCAACCAAATGTCAGGAAAGAGAAAAACAGGTAAATTGAATATGATTCACCCATGAGATAAACTTTCATTTACATTAATTCTATCTGTTGTACCAACTTGTCTCATTACCAAGGAGGCCAAAAACATGAAAGTTATGTTTTGGGTGCTCTGAGGAGTGTTGCAATTGTTAAAATGATTGTCTCAATTTGGTGTGATGGACAAATGTCAAACACAAACAGATAATTTCTCATTAATTATATCATTATTATTATATATTCTGTGTTAAAGGAATTATTCAACATTTTAGGAAATCCGCTAATTGTCTGTGAAAACAGAACTGGGCATCAAATTAAATGGCAATGTTTTATGATTACAAATCAGAAAACGATGAGATACCATAAACAAGAGTTTGGTATCAAAGGTATTTTAAAAATTAATTAGTATAGTAACAAGGAAACTGCATTCACAAAAGTGCCGACTAGCTGTCAAATTAGTTACGTGGTTCTTAATGTCAGGAAGAAACAAGGTATCACCAGTGAAAGATCAACATTAAGTTCTCATAAAAAAAGTGCAAGACAGTTATTAATCTTGTAAACATACACATAAAGTCCTCAAAAGTAAAAGGTAAAAAGAGGAAAATACACAACAGTTATCCGAACAGTAGCTTAATTCAGGTACTTGAGCTAATCATAGAAAAAAATGATTCTACTAAATCACAAATCAACAATCACTAAACAGCAGTAATAAAAAGCCTACCTACAGATGCTGTAGAATACTACAACAGGGGCATATGGGGAGTAGATAAAATACGTTTTTGTTTGGTCACAGATCTGACTAAATGCTCTATGTAAAAATTTCAGTTCAGCTGCTATGGGACTGTGCCACAATATTTCTCAAACGCATTTTGCGTCAAGTCCTGCCCTACTGTTCTGTGATTGGCTAACTTGTTACTTCACCACGGCCTTAGTTATTGGTTTTTCTGTCAAATATTCCGCAACACTAGTCACACTACTGACGCTAATGATAATGTACTAATAATACAAATATAAATATATTTTAAATCCTTATATCTACAGATGCGATGCAATGCAATTTAACTATGCAATTTAATTGTTCATATAACACTTGCTTCTCAGCAAATCATGTATTCATAACCATAACTTTATTCAATGGACATATTTCACTCAATCTTGGACCATGTGCTGCCACTGAGAAAAAAAAATGGTTTGGGGGGGGGGGGGGCGGGGGGATTTGCCAGCAGGGGTTGCAACAGAACACCAAACTGAACAACTGCTGGTGGCAGAAGAATATTTCTTGAATTTTAAATGGTCTGATGAAAAAGCACAGCTAAGACCATTGCCAGTCTTATAGACACTTCTGTTTTTTAACTTGAAATCAGATATAAAAACACGTTTGAGTAAAATACCAGCTCCCTTACAGCTCCTGGCTCTGAAAAAGCTAAGAAAAGCCCTGAAACAAAGTCTGGGTCTCACTTCATCAAAACTTCATCTGTGCATCTCAAGAGGGGATTTTGACTATGTATGGAGTACATACTTTTACAATTAAAGCCAGGAAAGAAAACATGTACACACCCACATATAGTAAATGAAGCGTGCATTACTTCAAGAAGCTTGCCACATCTGCTGACCACATCTTGGCTGATCCAGCAGCACCACCTGTTCTACTTTCTTATCATTCATTATTCATACTTAGCATCTCCTGGCCTGTGCCATATGTACAGTACATCCCATATATCATCTCTTTAGCAATCTGCTTGGATTCATATAGTGGTGGGGTACAAAAGATAGAACAAACTGTAGAAATATAAACAACCTACAGTTTTACTAAGGCACATTTTTTTTCATTTTCAACCAAATTGCTATGGTAATTCTTTTAAGAAGAAAAAAAATATTAACAAGAGACCACATGATCTTAATATATCTGCAACACGACTGGCAAAATCTAAGGACTGGAAGGTCAAATGTCTCCTATTTAATTAAAGATACAACAGAATCATGGATATTAATTTGAAAAGATGCATCTTTCTGAGTAGTTAGAGATCCTCAGAAACTATTATATTGTGAATGCATACCTTATCTTTAAAGCTGCACTCACTCATTATTATTTTTATATTAACAATAGGGCTCAACAATAAGGATTGTCCGATTGCAAAGTAAAATGCTATGTCGGGCTAGTAAATCTAGCAACTCGTCAAGCGGTAGAGGAGCAAGAGCAAGGCTGGGCTTCAGAGACATCTAACTAGGTGAATTAAAGATTTAGTTTGACCAAACCAGAGTTGGTGATTGGTGGAACAGTCATAAGGCTAACCAGGACGGTTTTGGTGAGTTTTATTTTGCTTCCGTTGAGTTTGAATGAAGTGTGTTTTAAGATGAGTGAACTTAACAAGGCAATAAACCTGGTCTTAGTTAAGTAAGAGGGAAACGTGAATTCAGAAGGTATATGGTTGTATTTTTCAGTTTTATAAAAAAAATAGGTGAACAAATATTTCCTTTCCTGACATTTTGACAGATTATTTAGTTTATTTATTAGACTAAAAAAGCTTGTGTATCGTAGCGAACTCGCCGTTCACTCACAATTCCCAGCTGAAACTACGGGGGGAGGCCTGACCTATACTATCGGACTATTGCCTCTTGAGGTACTAAGTGGTATTACGAGACAGGACAGGCTGGTGCTAACTGGTAAGCATGCTTACTTCAGTAGATAGACGTCTTTGACATAACGTCAACTGTTATTTCTTTACATTCAGTTGATAATTTTAGTAAACTGTTGAATGTTTTAAGCTCTTAAATCTCTTAAAATCTTACATATTTCATCTTTAAATAAAGATTAAACATGACAATTAACTTTAGTCTTTGCTGTTATTTGATAATCACTAATAAATAAAGCAATTTGTATAGAAGCAAGTAAAAATTTACTTTGGGCCTGTAGATTTCTGACCCACTTGACCGACTGGCTGAGTGAAAAAAAACATTAACGTTGAACACTGAACAATGCGTCATGCATCGTAGTGACAAACCCACAGAGAATTATCATCAGAACTCTCACCTCTACCACTGTATATGGTGATAATATGTCAATGTTGTGTTTACGGCTTCCCCAAAGAGGCCAATTAAATTAATCTACACTGCTTTAAGTCCGTGTGGAAAAGACATGCTCATACCTATTTACCAACAACCACCTGTCACTTGATAACGAATGTTCATAGAATCTTGGGAAGAAATGGATATTTAGTTTAATTCCAAACAAGCAAGTAAAAGCTAGCAAAGGCTAGTTTAGACTTTAAATTCTGGACACAGTTCCCATCACCAAAAAAAAACAAAACAGTAGCTCTGAAAAGTAAAGGTGTTATGGTAAGTGTTTACTGACAGGCTTCAAACTTTATGGATTGAGTGTCAAATATCAGTAATCTTAATCTTCAGTTTTTTGTTTTATGTAATCTATTTTTTTGTCAAGCTGAGAGACATGCTGGGAGCTGCCTGGCCATCACAGGCAGGAATGATAAGAATTATCTTGCAGCAGATTAGAAAACATAATGTTTAAAAACTGTTTTAGATATAGACTGATATCAGACCACCTGGCTAAACATAACACTTCCTTCATCTATTCAACCACACAAAAGTCTAAAAAATTGACTACATTTGTTTTCCCCATTGTTGGGAGTTAAGCCAACAGGTTTGCTGTTAGATGGGAAGATGTTACTGTTCACCAAGAATTCCCCTCTTTCTTACCAAAGCCATGTCAGCATGTACAGCAAAAGCAGAGAACCTCCCGAGCAGGTTAAGCAGGAAAATCAGAAAGGGATCTTTCTGAAAACAATGCCAGCATAACAACAAAACAGAATAGGAAACAAGAGGGTAAGAGCGTGAGATCATCAGGTGGATCGCTACTGTGTGATCAGTAATGTGAGTGAGGTAGCGGACTGTCGAGGTGAAGACAGAACTAAGCGTGAAGGCGAAGATTTCGATGTACCGGTCTATCTACATACCAATCCTAACCTAGGTTCATGAGCTTTGGATAGGGACCAAAAGAAAGAGATTGTGTATGCAAGGGTGTGCGAGCTCAACCTTAGGAGAAGGTTGAGGAGTTTACACACATCTTAAAGCTCTTGAACCACTCCTTCCTTGCTTTAAAAAAGAGCCAGTTGAGGTGGTTAAGGCTTCTGATTAGCATGCCAGCTGGCCATCTACCTGTGGAGGTACTCCAGACTGTTAGGAGACCCTGGGCTAGACCCAGAACATGCTGGAGGGATTTTTGTATACCATCTGGCCTGGGAATGCCAGGAGGACCTGGAGGAAGTAGCGAGTGAGCAGCGCATCTAGGCTACTTTGTGAAAGGCCAGGGTATGCTTGAAATCAAGTTTGTGTCAAGTGTCGTTGGACCTCGTCTAAAGGCAAATGTGCTTGTACCCGTTCAAAATGTCCACACTCGAAGGTCGTCATAGAGAAGAGACACAATGCATCACACAAATGGGGATAACACTGAACATTATCGGAAGGTCTTGAAAGTAATCGTGGCCTTCCACTCGGTTGTAAACTCAAAAAGATGTAGTTAGTTAGAATAGTGAAGAATGAAAACAAAACAAATGAGTGCTTGTGAGAGACATTAAAATCCTGCATACTTTCTCAATTACACATAACTGGCAAATCATTGCATGAAGTGGGTTGCTTGTCAGATTGTCAGTTTTGGAAAAATTGCCGGATGCAGCCACCCCAATTGCAACATTGGAAAAGTATGGGGGGAAAAGGGGTTCATTCAGACTCTGTTAAAGGATAAAAGAATAACTTCATTTGAAGCATAGCTGTAGCCTGCTACATGTAAGGCTAAGCGGCAGAAAATGAATGGGTGGATGGATAGAAAACAAGAACACATGATTTGATAACAAGAGGGTTAAATCTGGAGAAGAAATCTCCTGACCCATCTTCATTTTTGAACAGCAGGCAATATATTCATCCTGAAGTCTTCGCCTAACCACTTTCCAGAGTCTTTCAAAAGAGAAACAAAAAAGGACAGAAGGACAATGTAATAATCAAAAGTTTGACCTCCCAACCCAAATGCCAAATCCCCCCTTGTGTAACTGGTCCTTATCTGCAGCTAAACTTGCATTATGATCACTGTATGGTCTGCGGAGCAGGCAGCAAACAAATAACTCCATCAGTAATTATAGGTGTAACAAACCCTTGGTTAAGTAGATAACGTAAAAAATAAAAACTGATTAATACTTGTTAAACAAGGAGGGTGACAGGTTTTGAGAGACAATATTGCGTTTTCAAAAGAATCATCGTCCATCCTTTCATCTCTTTCTTTTACATTTACAATTAGTTATTTAGCAGCAGCTTTACTCCAAAGCGACTTACATATGACTTATGTACTTGGTTCTAAAGCAAAAATCACAGTGATGATAAAATGATTCATGTTTGGTCTAGGTTTTTAGTACAAAAAGCCTTCTCCTTGCAGTAGTGAAAAACGTTGCCCATTGGAAAGCAAATTGAAGGAATTCAGGCAATTTATACAAGTGAAAATGTCACGTAGGACACAGTATAAGAAAATAGAGAGAATCAAATGTGAAATATGAGGAGAAAATTGATGAATTAATGACAAAGATAGTGCAAGCAAAACCTAATGAATGGAGACAGGATGATTACTGTATGTGTGTTTTCTTGCTGGTACATGTCTAAGGCAGGTATTTGAAATCCAGGTGGCATTCCACCCTGCCTTCTCCTCATCTTTCTCTCAAAATCTCTATTTCATGGTCTGAGGAGCCACATGAGAGGAATCGAATAAACTAAAATGATTTGAGTGACTGTTGTAGAGTTTAGGCAATGATTTTTCAAGACGGCTGAGTGTGTTTTGAAGATGAAGTTATTTATTCTGACTTAATACACCGCACCCATCAGGTGCTGGTAAAAAAAAAAAAAGTAACACTTTGCAGCTGCTGTTTGACCCAACAAACCTCAAAACACTAACCTCTCCATTTGAACCAGATACCATAAAACCAGAGTAGCACGGGATGGGAGAGAGTAAGCAGATACGAAACTAGAGGAGGAGGAGGCAGATGAGGTTGGCGAGCTGGGTGGTGGGAGGAGTGAAAGAGAGGAAGAGAAAGGAAGAGCTGAAAGAGTAAGTTCAAATGAGGTCGCTGCCCTCAAAACACCCCGCTGCTTCTGCGAAATTATTACCTTGGAAAAAATACGAAGCGCACTCACATAAGCAGACATGCATTCACATACAAATTCATGACATGCAAATTCAGACAACCACATAAACAGAAACTGATGAATGGCAGGGGAAGACGTTCAACAGAACGAAAGAACCGTGATGAGATGAGGGATATAAATCTGTAAACTTATACAAATAGTTGGCAAGCACATGTTATATTTTATGATTATTACAAAACCAGGAATACATGCATTGTAGCATGGGTGGTCCAATGGTATCAAACCAGCTACCTTGGCATTCTTAACTGCCACGCAGTTACTCCTTTCTTCTAATGCACACTTTTCTCATTTTTTTTCCCCAGTTGGCCTCACTATGGAGCCATTTCCTGGTAGGGTTGCCAGAGACACAAGGTCATTTCCTGGAGTTCCTTCCCCTGTAAGCTCAGCTTTCCAGAAGCTTAACTATCGACAAACAAAGAAAACAGGTCACTGACACATCCTGCAACACAGCAGACCAGACTGGACCGGACTAGTGTAAACTGCACCTGGGCATGCTAGAACAAGGCCAATTTTCAAAAATGCTGTAAAAAGCAGACACAGTAGCAACACAGAAATGGTCCTGACCATAAAAGGCCAGGCTAAAAAGGCCTAACTACTATGACAGTGACACTATGCTCAATAAGTACAAACTATTAGATTCTTAATTGTTTTTATTTTGTGTCCTAGGAGACACATGAGAACAATCTAATACACTGAAATGACTGCAGTGACTATGGTGACTGTTGAATTTAAGCAGTCTGTCTTCAAAACAGCTGAGTTTTTTTTTTTTTTTTTTTTTTTTTATTATTTATCCTGACTCAATACACCGCACCCATTAGGGGTTAGGGGAAAAAAAAGGGAATTTTGCAGCTGCTGTTTGACCCAACAAACCTCTAAACACTAAGCTGTTACTAAGTTGTCACTTTTTGATCAGTTCTCCAGGCTTTTCCTCTTCACGGGGAATTTGAATCTCATATAAATATTCAGTATAAAAACTAGTCAACACAGCAGGTCAGTAACATAGCGTGTGCCACACACATTAAGCGGCTCAGTCGGAGGGTTCAGCTACCAGAGCGAATAGACAGAGGTCCTGATGGCACAGTGGGTGTACTGGTATCTCAGCAGGTGATCCGTCGATTTGTAACCGGAAACTGGTTTAATAGCCAGTCATGACCTCATTCACATGATGATTCATATGATGTTCTCATTCTCCTAATTAAACTGAGGAGAAATGCTTAAGAAATCTCTTCAAACAGACAGACATTCATATTACAAAGAATCCCTGTCTAAAGTATTGCAAAAATTAATAAACCTCTAATCTGTCTTTAATCCCGTCATAAACCGTACATATCAACATGACATGAAGCATCAAGAGGATTTCAGCTGAAATCAATAACAAAACAAAGGTTACTTAATGATTCTCCTGTTTAGCTGCTTTGGTTTTGTTGGAGCACTTCATGTAAACCACATGTAAAACACTCACTGGCAGCTTTGATGAAGCTCCTCTGGTACTGGTATGTCATGAGAGGTGCAGGCAGCATTCTGGAGACACAGGAGATGGAGACGTCAGGTGCAGAATGTCAGTTGGAAAATGGATTGAGAGTTCAGGGTTGGCTGCTTTGCAAACATCAATAAATATGAATAGTTCAGGATGAGCACTTATCACTATGATCTCCTTTTAGTCTTTTTTCTGGACATCAGTTTAATCACCGCTGCCTGAGGAGTGTAATGGCTCCTGCTGCTTCTCAATGAGGCCTGACCAGAGGTCCTGATGCTGTAAATGTGTGTGGGTGTGGTGTGCGTTAGTGTGGATTGTAGGTCTTTCTGTGAAGCTTTCCATCAATGTGCCAATGAAGTGCACGTGTATGACTATATGTGAGCGTTTGTGTAGCTGTGTGTTTGTGTTGTGCCCAGTGTAGATTCATTCAGGTACAGCAGATTGAGCACAGCTTGGACACCACTACACTTAGCTGCCTATTCCTGACCAATTGTTGAGATGCTCTTGAGGAACCTTCAACTGCTTTACAGTGACCAGCAGGTAGGACTAGGGTTGTACTGGGAACGTATGATTGTGTGCAACTGTGTGAATAAGAAGTGGAACACTGCTGAAAAATATCCTTTGTGCTAAGAACAACCCCTCTATGGGTAAATAAGAGTGTGTAAAATAAATAAAACAGGCTTAGCATGCAAATGCAGCAAATACTGTATGAATAAACAGGGAAATAAAAAATGTATTGAGTTGGATCCAGGCCAGAGATTTGTTGGCAGGGACTGAAACCAGCAATATTCATTAATTCAAGTACTATGAGTGAAAAGAGCGGAAAAGATTAATACTTCCGAGTCGTGAGAAGAGCAATCACTCCATTTACCATGGGTCTTTGAGGTTAAAACACTCTTAATTTTTTAACACTGAAACACAGCCTGCGAGTAGAACATTTTGATAATAATTACAGAACTTTTTATGTTTGCCATTTCGCACAAACCTGAGATAGTGCTTGATCGCACTCGTGATAGTCTTAATCTCCCACTCTGGGTTTTCTAGCTCCACATCAGCACATGTCTTAGGATCTGATATGAAGATTACAAAAAGAAAAGAGACCAATTAAATTACAGAAGAGAAATATATTTTATTTTTTCAGTTTTGACTATGTGTGTGTTTCTGTGTTTACCCATAGCGAGGCTCAGTAGCTTTTGTACTCTGGAGCTGACGCCAACGATTCTGTACAAGCCCTGCTCATTGATACCTGATGGGGAGAGGAGAGGTTACCACCTGTTCTTATTCCATGTACATTTTGAACCAACAGAAACATAATATTTAGGCAATTACTCAGCATGCATTTCATGAGGGCCAGGAGCAGGCCAGCCATTACAATTCAAGTAATTTTAGCAGAGTAAATGTACATCTACCTTAACATTTGATTTATCACCATTAGCACATTTTTTTCTTTCATACGTGTCCCTCATGTAAAAACTAACAATGGCAGCTCGGAAACACAAGGCTGTCATTGTAAACCATCTAAATTCAAATGTGTCTGCCGAGCGATGAAAAGCCAAAGAGTGTGCTATAATGGATGCTCTTAATGTAGCCCATGAAAGGAAAAGGTACATATTTTGCACAAGTGGAGCTTTAGTGTGACATTACAGAAGATCGTCTACAGAGAGGGACCTCCAGATGCATCAGAAGACGACACAGTCAGAAGTTGGAGAGGTTAAATCCCGCTGATGACCTTTGACACCTGTCATTTCAAAACCCCCTCTACACACAGCTTCTGTGCTACATGATGCTGTTCTACCACCACTAGTTGGTTTAAGTTGGGTTTCCTGTTGCTAGTAGCAACCACTACTGTTCCATAGAAGCTTAACTGACATTGTTACATCCACCATTTTGTCAAATCTGTGACTAAGCGTATACTGACAAGCATATTTTCTCTACTCCTCAAGCGCCCTTGTTGGACCATTATTCTTACTATCAATACATTTGTTGTCCAAAACTGCTTTCACACTTTGATATTTGCTTCCAGTAGGTCAATCCGCCCTTTATTGGAAGTGAGTTTCGCTCACTGCGTAGTCGTGCATCTACATGCATAGTACATAAACATACTGTATATAAATATGGAGCATAAACTTGTTTCCAGTCAACTGTTTATTTTATCTAATGTGGTGTTTTGTTGGGATTGTATGCCTTCATAAAGATGCCTAATATGTTTGGTTAGATATTATTCTTAGTATTACAAAGTGCTCCAAAACCAGACCTTTTATATGGTTTGAATTCTTCTGCTCACAGATTCTCTTCACACTACACAGGGTTTCACAAGTTCTGATTTTTAGTATTCCATGCATATTAATTAGAAATTAATTATTTCTTGATTAATAGTTTGGTCTATTAAATAGTGAATAATACCTGTTACAATGTCCTTAACCACAGCGAAACCCATTTTACTGACAAACAATCCAGTACCCAGCGATTATCAATTCACTATGACATAAGACTGGGGGAATATTTGGTATTTTTGCTTGAAAAAAGACAACAATTATCCAATCATTACAGCTCTACCACATTTCGCAAAATACTAATCGCCATTCATGATAGACCTAATTATGAAACAAATTGTAGTTTGTTTAAGTGTATATGCATATGTATATGTTTACATGTGTGTAGTATGCTGTATATTTTTTAATTAACTGTGAGAACATTGTCAAGAAACAGATGCAAAATATTGTTAATCATATTCCTGACTAGTGACATCCATATCCATGACTAGTGGACTGCTGCCCATGGTGCAGACAGTAGTCTGTACTGTGTACCACTGTGGTGGGACATCAAAAGTTCAGATGTGAACTGAATCTAACTGAAATGTACAGTGTATCACACTAAAGAAATCCACAGAACAAAAAGAATAAAACAAGAATCTGAGTAAACATTGTACCTCGAGTCTCCAGCGCATAGATTAATTTTTTCATCACGTTGAACCCAATCACATCCAGTTGGGCCACTGATGGAGAGGAAAATGAGTGAAACAGAATGAGTGTGAACCATCACAGTGCAATGAGACAGAAAAACAAAGGTGTGGGATCATCTGAGTATTTTGAATATTCCTATATAAATGCATCATCCATGGTATTTAATTTAACCCTATCCCTGATAATACAGAAGGTCAGATGATAATAAATAATACTTTGTCATTGAATGAACTGTTAATTGATATCAATTGAATCTACTTACAGCCTTCAGCCTGGTTGTCTTTGTTCAGATTGTATACCTGCAAATAAGAAAAGCACACCAACTCCTTCAGCTAGAAAACTATTTAAAACTAAGCCTAAAACTAAGAGATATTTGTAAATTACATTTGTAAAAAGAAAACACCTGTTAAATGTTGTGTTATTTTTCTACATGTGCCTATTAGACTTTGAATGTTATGAGAAACCTTAATACTTTGTCTGGGATGCATCAGGATATTGAGATGTGTCACATTTATGGCTGGCTTTAGCAATCTGCATAAGATCAGTTTCCATGGTAATGGTGAGAATACTTTTTTTAGGTTAGGGGTCTGTGTACACCTTTATGCTTCAGCTTAATTCAAAAAACACAAAAACATTGGAACAGCATATCCATAAGAGGTTAAAGTTACAATGCATACGTTTTGCACATCAAAATAACCGACAATATAAATCCGAATGTGACTGTTGTCTGGGGTCGTTCAGGATGAACTGGAACTGGACCTGGTGTGGTTGCATCATGCAGCTGCGGACAGTGGTGAGTTTGTATTGACTGTTAAGATGAAGATACAGCTGCAGCCACAGAAGTCTTAACAACAAAAACGAAGGTAGGATGAGCTTAAGTGAAACATGAGCATGAAGATTTCTTGTTTTCGTACAGATTGCCTGAGCTCAGCGACTGCTTGTTCAAGCTTGCGGTGGCTTTATGGATGTTGATTACCTTTGCACATTTCAGTGTAGACATGAGCATGAGGGAGATGTTGGGACATGAACGTGACTAAATAAGAGTGTGGAAAGCAGCACTGCCACACACTTACGGCGAAACTGTTGTATGTTAAGGTGTAAACCAAGCGTTGGTTGATGCGTGGGGAGACTTTCCTATTAGTAACATAAACACCAACCGTATCTATCGGATAATGGCATGTGTCGGCTTGTGAACCTTCAAGTAAAGCAATGTCTGTTTGCGACCCCTCATCACAGGTTGCATGCTGTATGGCAAGAGTTGTGGGCAGCTCCACCAAAGACTGATGTCCCCTTCTAACCTTCTCAGATTGGTTCATTGCTAGAGGCCTAAAGTAGCTAAATTATCCAGTATTTCACAAGAAAAATATTGAAGAAAAGTGTTGTGTTTCTTCTCCTTTCCTATTCCTTTAATCATGTTGTGCCCCGTCAGACTTATGTTAGGACTCCTTAGAGGTGTCCTGAGCCCCTGATTGGGAAGCATTGCTCTGTGTTGGCAGGAAACATCATGCTATGCATGTACTGAGGGAGGGCTGCTGAAGTCAGCCCAAAGCTACAAAAATTATTTTGTATGTTGGAGCTCTTTTTTTGATTAGCCGTGATGTCGTCCCTCTCTGTCTCTCTCTTACCGTCACATAAGAACAAACCGGTAACCGTGGTAACCTACCGGTTCTCTCCCATCCATGGCCTCCATCCACAACCTGCGGTCTTCTTCTGACAGAGCCTGCATGGTGATCACTCCTGGCCTTCACACACACGCACACACACACACACACACACACACACACAATAGGCATATTGGCTTATCAAATATCAAGATCAGTGGCAAACGTGCGTTAAATGCTATAACAAACCTTGGGAACACACATAGCCAGTATAGAATAAACATGCAAATATGTGCACGCAGCAACATATGCCTTTGAAAAAAAAAATACAGCTGTAATCATAACATCACTCTTTAAACAAAGAGCATCTCGACGTTCTTCCAGATTTTTTCAACTAACCACGTAGATGATTTAACTGATAAAATCTGTCCAGTATTAAAAGTATAAATACAATTTATTTAAAATACTGTTTTAAAAGGCTTCATGCCACTCCTCAGATGAACAGCTGTGAAAGAAGGATCTCTGCATGCAAATCTCATACTTATTCGATAGCACAGCACACTTATTTGTGGGTGCTAGAGGTATGACTACTGTATCACCTTCCAGTAAAAACAGATGATTAACAGCTTTTTCACCATAAAAGGATTTTAAAAAATGACAAAGAATTTAGCCTGAAACTTCACCAGCTAATGAGGATTCATCGACTAAGCAACTAATATATATTACCCTGATATAGGCAAGCTTCAGTGTGCGCACATACACACACACGCACACACACACGGCCTCATTAGTCACGTCCAACCCAGTCATCTGTAAAGCTTGCAATCGGCCATATACAGTCTGTCACCCTGTCACTGGCAGTGCGCTCACCTTCAACTGTCATCGCCGCAGCACTACACACACCAATCTACACACTGTCCTTTAATCATGACACACCACCCAGCATACAGTAACACTCATCCAAAACCCACTTGGATGCATGTACAGCCACATACTGTATATGGGTGGATACATACACAAACACATGCACAAACGTTTACAAAAATTACTTAATCAAATGCATGTATGCCAGTCTGTGCAGCAACACTACAAAATGTATGTGAAACAAACAACAATTAGAGGAAATGTGTTTGCTTGCTTAAGGACTCCCTTATAGCACTTTAGAGACCAACAAACACAGACCTACAAGTGCATACCACACACACCAGGAATATAAATAAAGGCACAATGGGGGAAACAGGAAACATGAGGATGAGATGATGACAAGGTGAGTTGATTTGATGGGGGAAGGCTGAAGATGAGGAGGAGTAGGCAGGGAGAGGAGAGGGAGAAAGGAGGAGGACGAGGTGTGTAGGAAGTGAAGCACCACAGGGGACCGAGCCTGTGAGGACAAACAGCCAAATCAAATGGGTCCAAATCAAACGAGCACCCCCATGTGTCTGTCAGCTGTAATTACACCACGTAATAAAAATAGAAATAACTCATGCCAATCCCTGAACTGATGAGATAAAGTAAAACAATATGGAAAGGAAGGGTCACAGGAAGATTGTGTGGCAAGTCCATGATTTGAATAGGAGAAACATGCAGTCAAATCACACACTCACTGACCTCTCCACGGCCTCCACATCAAAACAAAACCTCTTTTCTATCGAGTCTGTCTTCCTCCTGGTGCACGACTTGAGGATGAAGCTATCCTCATCTCCCTGACAAAGATAAAGTAAAAGAGAAAAAAAGCATCGTAGTATATTAGTATCATTTTGAAATGTCCATAACAGCACGTAGGGCATCAAAATCAAACCAACTGGTCATTTTAATACTGTGCACACAACAAGACGAGAAGAATACTGAACCAGCCAACTGCAGAGCATTGACCACATCATAGATGGCATTTGAGATGATGATGGATGCTTTCTCGGACAAGTCTGATAACGCTGACTAAGCTAAACGCTAGGTCAGTTTTGAGATTTACGCAACTTCCAATTGGAAACAGGTTGGCAGCAACTGAACTTCATTTTTACATAAAAAAAAAACAAAAACACACAATTTGTTCATCCTTCCCATACAGGCCTGTTTCGATTTCTGGAAATGCTCAGCCTCACCACCTTTCTTTATATATGTGGTTTTAATATCAATTTTATTTCATTTTATTATTTCTTGCATAGATACTTTGTGATAAAGCACCATGCTTACACTCCCGCTTCATATACATTCAACATGCATGCAAAGAATTTCAGGCAGGTTTCATTCTCTCACTAATGGGCCCCGGTTCTGATGTCATCCTCTTGACTCTATGATATGTGTTCTTGCTGTCTTACTGTGTTGGAGCTTTCTGTGATGTTTAGTGTTTCTACTTTTACTTCCATTATCGACTCAAAGTGTTCTGTGACAACCTTGAGAAAACAGGCCTGAACAACTGTGGGTTATTCAGTGTGTAGAAATGGAGAGAGTTATAAAAGATAGCACTTTCAGAAAAATAGTTGCGGTCATGCTACTTACTCACAGCACTGCACTCTCATCTATTGAGGCTGAAACTGTTCTCTCTCTCTCTCTCGCTCTCCCTCTATGACTGTATGCAGGTGTAAAATGGTACCGTTCGTCAGAATACTGAAGGACTGACACAAAACTTGACATTTTCTGTTGATGATTTAAAATTGTGCTACAGTTTTCTGCTCTCAAAACATCATTGTAGCATCCCTGAAAATATCTCTATCATGATGTGTATTGGGTATACTAAAAAGTATAAACACAAAGTGTTGTGCGCAACAGTGAGCAGAGTGTGTTGGACAGCAGCCTAGTGAGATGAACTGGGTGAGAACCAACTGAAAATTGGACAACATGATGACTAGATGTGTGTGCGTGTCTGTAAAAGAGGATGTCGGTCTGCCTAGGTGTGTGGAACTTTCGTGTCCACTTGACTGTGTATGTTTCTACAGCTATAAAAAACTTTTCAAGTTTCATGTTTTATTTACTAATTTATAGATATAGATAGCTGTACAGACAGATAGGCTGGCTGCTTAGTGAAATTTTAACCATGTGTGTATATTTACATGACCACAGCTACTCACCATTTTGCCTCCTGATTTAGGGTCAAACAGGACCATGGTGACCCTCTTGGGCTCACGATGATACGTGCAGTAGTACTTCACCCAGGTAGATACAAATGACCCTGAGGGAGAGAGAGAAAGAAATGGAGGCAGATGACGAGAGAGAAAGTTAAAACCTAAAAAACAGGAGAAGAGAGGAGTACAGAGACAGACGCAGGAAGGGGGACTCGCGAGAGTTTCCTGCAAATCCAGGGTTACCATCTAGACTGGACCGGGTTAAAGCAAAAAACAAACAAAACAAGGATGAGTCTTACTCATGCCTGCTTTAGTGCTAGATGTTACCAAGGTAACCGCACGCGGTGAGAGCTGCTGTCACGTCTCCAACAGATGAGACTTGACTTTGTTAATCGTAGGATCATTATGGTTTGTTTGTTCTGCTGCTCTGACAGTGTGTGTGTGTGTGTGTGTGTGTGTGCGGGCCAAAAAAACATGCCCCTAACATGCACGTACTGTCTACACACACACTCATTCATGTTTCTATGGTACTACAACGCTGTAAATTGTTGTTGAATTGCACCCTCATTGTAAGATTTAACATGTAGATGTACACACACACACACAGAAGTGGGGTGACACGTACGCTTCTCCTGTACAAACAGGTATCCCTCCATGGTGTGCTGGCTGACACTCTTGTGTTCATGTGGATTCTCCTTCATCTTCCTCATCAGACTCTCCACCTCCGACCGCGTGCTCTCAAAACGGTTCCTCGTCTGTCAACACAAGCACAGAGGAGACAACGCCTTAGGCCTTTCACTGGATGATCTGATCCTGCGTAAACTTAACTTGCAATCACAGCATAAATTATACTATTTCACCGCAAAAAAGCTCTTTTACAGAAACAAAAAAGGACAGACTCCTGCTGTCTTTTCGGCACCATTTCCAAAAGAGTTGACAGCCGCGTTATGGGAGCGGCGGAACTGGTAACTACTATATACTAGCTGTCTTTTTTGAAGTGAGGTTTTGTGTGTCCTTTAGGTCTCAAATGAAATTTCAGATGACTCTTTGAGCAACTGTTTGAACTTTGAATTCCTTTCCGCCTGTGGTCTCTTCACATTTGGAGGATTATTTTCTATTAGACATATTCTACCTTCTAAAATGTTCCCCCTGTGCTAATGAAGCTGACCTGAATGACCTTGGACCTTTAGATGCCCTTTGAAGGTCAAAAACGGGAATGCGTCAACATAGCATTTTGGGTGAAGAAGCCTTTTCAGTTGAAGATCACAAGTAAGAAAGTGAAGCCCATCTAAATGTTTCTGTTGGTCAAAAACAAACCAAATCTGGAGGAGAGGGATGTAATATTAACAGTCTACACAAACTGCCCCTTCTGACTGAAAAACGAATAAAACAAGGATTGATGGACAAACACAACACATCAGTAAGTCTGTAACTATTGAATGTTTTCTTTTTTGACTCTATTCATCTTAAGTTTTATTTCCATGGGCAGAAATGTTTCAATGGCATAAATGTATATTTATTTGCAGTGCTCAAGGTTGTGGTGTTACCTTTTGCTGTGTTTGTGTTTGTGTGTGTGTGTGTGTGTGTGTGTGTGTGAGACCTTACATTCTGTATGCTGATGGTGAGATCAGTCTTGAAGTGGTTGAAGTCCTTCGCCAGCTCATAGCCATGGTGATAGTAGGTGAACAGGCCTTGGAGAAACGCCAGCAACTGAGAGAAAGAAAAACAGCAAGAAAGGGTGAAGTGGATGAGTGGAGAAAGAGAACGAAAGGAGAAAGTGAAGAAAGAACAAGGAGGTAGAATAGGAAGATTGGGGGTTGGGGGGGGGGGAAGCAGATGTGTGAGAAGACAAAGAGGAAGCGGACCAGTGGAAAGAGGGAAATATGGAGGAAAAGGTTGAGGATATCCAGGAAGTGCAGAAGGAGGACAAAGTGGAAAAACCACAGGTGGGTTGGTGAAGATCGAGTGGAGGAGGTGGACAAGGAACAGGAGGAAGAGGAGAATAAGTGGACAGATATATTTTATTAAGCTGATTCATAGAAGACGACGTTGGGAGAATTTGAAACTATGTATGTACCAAACTAACAACGACAAAGAGAAAATTTTATATTTTAAAAGTTAAAACTTAAAACAGAGGCAGCGAGTTAGACCTACTTTGTACTTTCCTACAGAATTAAAAGCCACGTTTGTCTAGTATGTGTGCAACAAATTGTCTTCATTTCCTCAGGAACTACCGCTGAGGTGCCCTCGAGGCACTAAAACCTCCAAACCGCTGTTTGTCAAACAACAGAAGACTGTGATTGTAATGAGCAGCTGCTGGGTGTGGATATGTCAAAGTGAGGAAGTGTCATACAGACCACTGCTGAAAAAGAGCATGTCTGCACAGCAACTTTGGGGAAAAGAACAATTTAAAAAGCAGGCGTATTACATAAAAATAAACTAGTGTCATCTTACAGGCTCCACAAAGTCAAACATCTTCCTCTCTTGGACCTCCTGCACCTTGAAGACGTACTCCAGAGAAACCTCGTAGAAATGCTGCCGCACGTTATCTACCTGGTTGTCCGCCTACAACGGGGAAGAAAATTTAAGAAAAGTAACAGACTGATAGTCACTGAAAAATATATGAGAAATATCAGGTGGGAGAAAGAAGAGAGATGTAAACTCAGACACAACATCTTACCTCATGTAGATGTGACTCTTTCTTCTTTGCTGAAAGGCTAAGGTGCTTCTCCAGCACTGCACAATACTTCTCTGTCTCTTTGTCATATTTTTTCTTGGCTTCCTTTAACAGACGAAACAAAACACAAAAAAATTACAAACTTTTATTTGGGTGATAGAATGATCACACTCAAACTCAAGTGGGACTTCATATTCATCATAAAATGGTCTCTACAAGTAATTTGATCAGCAATCCACCACAGCCCTTGCGTAATTGGGAGACAAACTGACTGAGTTGCTGGTTTGGAGAACAGAGAGCAAGGTAAACTTCATTTAATGTGAATCTTTGTTAGCTTTCACATAATATTTCCCATTTTACAGGAGTCCAGTACGAAACTCCGGAGAGCACAGCTGCTTAATAAACAACAGACTATTTCATCAGAGATGAGATCACTGACATAAGAGACGGACAGACAGACGGAAGATAAACCAGGGACGGACAAAGCAGGGTGTGTTTTTCCTTCAGATTGTTGGACTGAAAAATACTGAGAAAAAACTGAAAAGTATCCAAGAAGAACAAGAGACACAAAAAGGAACCAAAAAACCCCCACAGACACCAGTTTCTTTTTTGACCGTGTTCTAATGGTTGTACACTCACGTTAGGATCATTCAACTTTAGTGTCATTCGAGCCAGCAGAAGGGGGAGATATGGTAAAGAGAGACCGCGACGGAAACAGACGAGAGACGTGAACACATACACAGAGGAGGGGGAGTGACAGGGGGGCTCTCCCTCTGTCAACGAGGCCCTGGGGCATTATTACTGCACATCTGCCTCGGCCTGTTAACATTATTGCATTTCCTTATCCCAAACCCATGACATGACAGGACTGGAGATTCACAAAGAAGCTTATTTCATTAACCAATTAAGCATTTAAGGTAATTTATCAAGTAAAAATGCCAAACATTCACTCATTCCAGCTTTTCAGATGCGAGGCTTTGCTGCTGCTTCTGTTTTACATCACTGTAAACTGAACGTTTTGGGGTTTTGGCCTGTTGGTAAAACAAAACAAGCATTAAAAAAAAAGACAAGAAACTGGTGTACGTTTTTGACTATTTTCTGACATTCTACTCTTATACTTTATTCAGTTCATCGGTTAATAGACAAAAATAATAATAACAACAAAAAAAAGTTGTAATGCCAATTCAACCAGTACCCACATTGCTTTTAAGTTGTTATTCAAACTTAAATTTCCCAAGGATTGCAGATGCACTAATTTTATTATCAAAATGATCCATCCCATAGTCTTTCCTGTGGGAACCAATGAGCCAAACCAGTGAGCCAGTGATCTGTGGTTGTGTTAGGGCCTAATAATTAGGCCATTGGCATTTTTCACAGAAGACATGGTGACATGTCACAATGGGAAAAGAACAGGTGTAAATAATAAAATGAATCATGGCTGGATTCCATTTAGCTGCTTCAGTTTCAGGGTCCTGGCATTGTGCATGCTGGCTCACTGTCACGGCCTACTGGGAAAGTTATTAGTAACACCTGTGCCTTTCCTACTATGACAAGTCAAAATGTCTGCTGTGAAAAAGGCTAATTGGGGGTAATGTTGTAAATCACTGAGCAGCACTGTTTTATGATCGTCCTTATTTGTGTTCGCGTGAATTCATTTTTCCCAACTCCTCCTGGAAGGACATTTGCAAAGGAAATAAAACTCCCAGATCAGTGAAAGCAATGAAATAATGCCTCGTCAGTCTGAGCTCTGATGACAAGCCAATGATGTCAACCCCTGTTGCAGTCACATGACACAGGTGCTTCTCTGCCAAGCCAGTTTCAACAGCAAGAAGTCCTCAGGGCCAGAGGAGGAATAGACAGCAGCTGCAGAACCCATCAGAGATGATGAACGTCGCTCTAAACAACAAGGCCTCTGTTTTCTCTCTCTTTGCCTTTTTCATAATCACTGTGGAAATCATGTCTGCTGCTCTCCTGTGTGTCCCTCATTATGGGCTTCATTACATATGCCCGATTAAAAATGCATTTTAAAAAAATCAGCTGAAGCAAGCTTGATTGTCCACATCAAGTGTTTTATATCAAATACTGTTCGGGTTTTTTTGCACCAAATGTTTGGTAAGAGGTATTTAAATTGGTTTAATTTCAATTACTTCCATCCTCAGCCACCAGGTGGCAATCTCATCTTGGTATGATTTCTAACTGATGATTTTCTTTTTCTATTCCAAGAAGAGTAAAGTAAATGAAATGTTTTTAAACAGGATCTCGCCCTGCCACCAGACCGACTCATCACAGCTACACTCCACCGGTCTGTCATGTTACCAATTACTAGGAGGTCCCACTGAAACATGAAGCTAACCGATACATCATCACTCCCTGCCGGTTTCTGCAAACAGCACGGCATGAAACCTTTTGTAAACATTCACTATTATTTGTGCTTTTTGTTTTAGTTGACCACAGTACCAGTACCGAAGTTCACTAACAGGTTATCATTAAACATATCTAAGGCATGGCTGACTGTGACAATCTGATCACATCCGTTTGTCAAAGTGTAAATGTGTCAACCTAAACAAGTTGTTATTCAAACTTAAACTCACGCGGATCCACGCACATTTATCACCAAAATGACCAAATCAGAATATCATGATATTTGCTATTTGCTTAATTGACAGCAAAAAATGACATACATTTTAATAATATAAATCATTAAATTATACTCATATACATGTCTCTTTAAGCAATTCTAAACGACTAGACCCAGTTCATGACAGTTAATAACACCTCTCCAAAATCATTGCAGCATTAGATCTTTTCAGAAACTTTATGCTGAATGTGTTCAGTCAGAAAGGTTTCTATCGGTGCTGCATGTATTTGTTTATACCGTATACAAACATGGGCCTTACATTTCCAGCTCTATGCCCTTTTAGAGTGCAAGAGGGCCAGCCTCATGAGTCTTAAAAGCGGTGGTGTGCTATTTAGGCTTGCAGTGCATGTTTATTAATTTAATTTAATTACTTGTGCAATGTGTTTCTTGAGACTTTGTTTCTGCCTCAGTTTGATTTGCACGAATTCCACGGTGAATAAGATTAGAACGTGAGTTTTCTTTAAGTAAACTGTTTTAAACATATTCTACTGTCCTTTATCCATTTAGTGTCATTTTCCTGAAACTCCTCTTGTGTCAGAGCACTGCCAGCTCTGAAGGCTTTAGGACAAGGTGAAACTGTGCCAGGAGAAGATGGTGTCTGTTCTTTTAGGGCTAAACTGGGATTAGTACATTGCTCATGGTGACCTAACTGCACAGATTATGCGTTCATTTCTTAATCTGGCCACCATGTCACAATCAAACAATGACCTGCTTCAAGGGGGTGGATTAGCAGAGTATACACTGATAAAATACTGTATGTATCAGGGGAACCCCTGTGGTTACTCATCTAGGTCCTATGGCAAGTGCACATGACCTGCTGTAAGGAGATTTGAACATTGAAATGTGGCATATTTATTACATGGGTTAAGGGATTACCGTACTATGTACAGTATAGTACTTTTACATTAACTTCAGTGTTGTAGAATGTGTTGTTAAAAATCTACAGTGCAAACAATTAAAATTAAAAGGCCGAATGAACATAATATTCGTATAGGTAATCTTAAATCCTTCTGTTTACCTACTTACTTACTTTTTTATGTTCGATGTTTCCACACCCTCCTGTATATTCAGTCAGGGTACAAAAAGATTTATACCCACTGAAACACTAAAACAACACCAGCCATGACATGAACGAGCCCTGCTGGCATATGAGAGCCCCCAGGGGTAATCAGTGATTTTTGGCAGGATTATGTATTCCTCTAATCTCCTATCCAGGTCATGTAGTGATGGTTCAAAACGTGATATTCATTCATGGACAAGAAGAGGGAGGCCCTGAAACATGCAGTTAATAATACATATATTATAGCTGTTTATTACAAGCCTGTCTTATAAAGGACTTTCCCTAATTCTCTCAGGGCAAGGTCAATGTGTGGTCAGACTTTCTTAGATGGTGAACTACACAATAAAGACTGAACATTTAAAGATGTCATTAACACTTACAGTACAAGTCTGCAGTATAGGCAGAATGTCGTATCATGGCAATGTTTTCAATCTCCGAGATATTCTGTACTTAAATGTAATGCCAGGTCTTTCAGTCAAATAAACCATATTTGGTTATCAACACAAATTCTTGAATTCAGTGTGTATCTCCAGCAAACTATAATCATCCTGCATTAAGGAGGATCTCACTGGAACTTTAAAATGTGCCAATAGTCTTAAAAAGGCCAGGTGAGCAGTAGAAGAGCCATTTTTCTGGAGCTGCTGTGATCAAATCATTCTCCAACTTTAGCAAATAAGACAAACTGCAGCAATGTGAGAGTGATGTCGAGGTGCCAATGTTGCTGAGACACCTGCAGTCCTCCATTAAAGTGTCAAAGGTTGCACGTCAGTTACCACATCCATTGTGCGGAGATCTTTACTGAAGTCGAACATTCATCACTATAAAGCAGAGTTCCAAAATCTAATTGTATTAATCACATTTGAAGCTTCTGTAAAACAGCTGTTTAATATCTGTCACCGCCAAACAGTCTAAATAAATATGAAGATTTATTTTTTTTATAAAATTGAAGAACTACTGTACATTATTATCAACTGTATTTGAGTGGTGTGTCGTGTCTGTCAGTGCCCTTCTAACAGCTGCAGAAGCACTGAAAGGATTTAATTGATTTACTGATTTATGTTTCACTGCCAGCATGTCAATACTGATGCACAGTACATGTGCGTCACCAGTCCTGCAACTGGTCACTGTCGCCTGCTTACCTTGGCTGCACTGATCTGCTCTTTCCTGAACCGCTCCAGAGGGATAATCAGCACATCGTTTGCATTCTCGATCTGGACACACACACACACACACACACACACACACACACACACACACACACACATAACATCACAGCAAGTATACATTATTGTATTACATATATCTTTTAAATTACAACGTTACTCTGTTGCATTTTCTGTTAAATTATAATTATTACTCATATTAGCAAACTAAAACCATCATAGACCTCTGAATTTAGAGGTTTGTTACAGTTCCCTGGGTCATGCAAACCAAAGCTAATGCCTATTTGTGAATATTACAGTAGATGATGCCAGACATGACATCATCCTGTAAGAATTACAAAAAAAAAAGTACTACATAAATAATATTTTTTTTAAAGCTCAACTAATCCACTGCCAATTTGTTAGTTTGCCACATTACTTGACTTAGAGGGGTCACCCCTATCACCGTCAAAACATCTGCTCAGTTAATAACGAGCTTCATGTGCAAAACACAGCTTCCATTCCCTCCCATCAACCACCTATAATATTCCTTACAATTTCTTAGGCTACTCACCATACGTGTCCTCTCATCCTCCAGGTTCTGTAGGACTGCAGCAAACTCCTGAAGAGACTTGGCTAAGGACAGTCATGTTGGAATAGAGACAGAGAGACATAAAAGACAAGGAATAATTGGACAGAGAGACAGAGGGAGAGAGAGAAAGTTGGTGTTCTCAATAGTGATGATGAGAGAAAACACAAGTACAGGCAAACAGAAACAGAGAGCGTGTTTGAAGAAAGTTGGCATGAGGTGGCGGGGATGAAGCTTTGTGTCTGTTCTTTCGACGTCTCACAAATTTTTCTAAACTCATGACACAGCAGAGTAATTAACTTGAAATGAAACCGCAATTTATATGGTTTGTTTCTGTGGTGCTTTCACAGTGAGCACAGCTCGGTGCTTGTTTCCCCGCTTGCTGGCAGGCGAGGCATGGGTACATTGTTTCGGGTCAGAGTTTCCACTTCACTTGCCTCTGTCCCTGTCCAGCACTTCACACACACACACACACACACACACACACACACGCACACACGCACACACGCACACACACACACACACACGGACACTGTGACTGCACATACATACTGAGCATGTGCAGAATGTGCACTGGCATGTTAAAATCACACATGCATGCACATATAGATTGTGGAGCCGAAGTTTATTTCTTAATCATCACATAATAACACAGACACACACACATGCACTTACACTCACTCTGCTTTTCAACATCAGACTTTACAGGATTTGGCTCTTGGAAGTTATATCCAACTATAAAGGAGCAGAACCTCAGGACTATGCAAGGAATGCATTGAAAAACAGTGCAATCCTTTAATAAAATTTAGAATAAAATTTTTTTTTATCCTAACAGAATAACAATGAGATATTGACCAAGTGAAACTAACAGAGGCTATTTTTACCTTGCTGTGTAATGAAACTATTTTAAATGAATCAAAGTAATTTCTTTAGATTCATATGCAGCGGATCCATCTGGAGCGAAATCATCACTGTATCAGAGAGCAGAAATTAGTTTTGACATGACTATGAATAACCTAAAAACAACAGTGCCGTTGTGCAGCAAGCTGTTCAGGAAAGACAGCGTGGGTTAGTTAAACAACAGTAGTGGGTGGGTCAGGCCAGTGAGACGCTGCAGCCTGCACAGACAGAGCCAGGCAGCATGAGAGGGTGTGGTGACTGCTGCATGTTTCACAGCAAGCTGTTTGGACAGCGACAGAGAGAGCACTGGATTCTAGGCTAGTTCATGGAATTAAGATTTATATTTCCATGTACTGTACACCAATATTACACAGTATTAGATGATATTCTCATGTACACCAACATGTTGGGTCTGGGTCAGCATTAAGTTTATAACATTGGTTGGAAAGAGAGGAGTAGTTAACATAAAAAAAACTGGATATGTATGTACAACAGGCTTAAGCAAGAGCTACTTTAAGTAGGATACATTATTATGTTTTTATCATAGAGGATAAGGAGAGATATACATTGTAATCATGACTGTATATCTATGTAAATTAAGCTTTTATTGTGGCAAATAAGTAGAAAAATATACTGTAAACTGGACTGTAGCTCTTTTGTTATCGGCACAACAGATTAGTTTTGTTTTTTTTAACTCTCTCTTTAGGCACCAAAGTCAAGATATGGCATGTCAGTTAAACTGACAAGACTTTGAATTGATATGATTTTCACAATTTGCCAACAAATTCTGCCTGATGGCATTCATTAATTAATAAATGAACAGATTCAGGGCAGAGGCATCATTTGAGACATTGTTAGGGCTTCCTTGCCTGGGTCTTGACCTTCGAATCCACCCACTTGTTTGAGCTGATTATTCTGAAGATGGAAATGGAGAGTAACGAGCTGACAATTCTGTCTGATATCAGGCTCATGGCTTCCTATATAAGAGCAGTGAAAACCAAGCTGGCCTTTGAAACAGTGCTGATATGACATGACTGTAAATGAGAGAGCATTGTCAACAGTCTATTCACAGGCTTTCCTCCGGCAGAGAATATTTTGGGTTTCATATCAGCAAGCTCACCTATGCATATCTCATCATCCGTCTCTGCGTCTCCAATACACTGGAATTTAAACTCGTTGAGAGAGTCCGCAAACTTCCTCTTGGCTGTTGACAGACCTAAGAGAAGGGAAAGAAAGGAAAAAGAGGCCGTTAGGTTTACTAAAGGACACTTTAGAGACAGCATGCTTTCTTAGCTAAAGCCATATTTCATGTTTAGTGCGCCTTATTCTGTGGGACTTCAAAATGATTCAACCACCAACCATCAAGACTCATACAAAGCTTCACATTCTTACTTTTAACTTTGGTTAAAACCATGTACACCCATGCAAGATAATATCACTTTGTCCTGATTACAGTTTTTTGCATGCAGTTATTAGTGGAACTGAGAGTGACTGGAAAGAGGCTAAATGCAGACAAGCGGATAGTAGGAGTGGATCCCCAGTGGCGTAAGTGATGAAGGTTGACAGCTCCTACATTTCTCTATGTGTGTGTGTGTGTGTGTGTGTGTGTGTGTGTGTGCTGAAAAAGTGCAAAAAGTTCCATTAAACCTAACTCACATTAGCCAAGCGAGGCAGTGAAAAGCCTTGGACAGATGGATGCCTTTCAAATTATACATGAGATGCTAAGAGCTCCTAGGAGACAGACTCTCACAGCTAGTTTGGCTTCCCCTCCAGTTAAACTCAAAGCAGGGAGACCTTCCCAACAATGTTTCCTATTGCTGGACTGGACAAGGTCGGGCACATATACAGGATGTTCTCATAACTCTTAGAAACTGCATAAATTGAGGAGCAACACACACTGCAACCAGGAACATGCATGTTAACCTGACACTGGGAAAGAAGTGTTACAGGAATTTTCAAATGATGACCATCTCTATTGCTAATTATTCGTTAACTTCCCTGATCAAAGAAGAGAAAAATAAGAGTAACAGTATGATGTGGTCAAGCCCAGCGGTACACAAGCAAATGTGCATTTCAGTCGAGTTTAGTATACTATTGATAGAATTTAAAATGAAATCCAGGCAAGGACGCAGAAAAGAGGATGGATCAAGAGTCTCATGGAAAGACAGATGGGAGTCAGGGAAAGGACAGTGAGTGTAGAGAGCGAAGACAGACAGAATGTAATTGGCCATGTTCATGTAAATACCACAGGTCCTCCGTGCCGATACGTGTGTGATATGTGTGTGCGCGCGTGCACGTGCACGTGCGTTTGGAAAGATCTGCTGCAGCTTTCCAGCCAGAGAAATAAAACACAGGCCTAGCAGCTTCTGCATGTGCTGCCAGAAACACACACATGCCGGCTGGCTGGCACTCACACACACACACACACACACACACACACACACACGCGCACACGCCACAGACTCTCTTGGGACTGAGTCAGAAAAACATTGTAGGATGTCAGTCAGCAGTGAGTCACAGTGGCTCCGTAGCGTCAAAATAACTCAAATATGACCAAACTGAGACCACACACCGGCCTTGAAGGATAAACTGAGGTTTACAATACCAGTGTTCAGTAAAGGGGAAAAAAACTTCAGTTCTTCCGATAGCACCCTAATACCCTGTATTTTGTCACAATTCATTCAACAATAGCAATCCTAGGCTGTGACACATATTAATAAAATGAAAACTATAACAAAGTTGGATTAAGCGAGATACAATCAAGACGGAAATGATAAAAAATTCAAATATTCAACTTCCATTGGACTGAGCATTTTTGGATTTAAAAAAAATCCTTTTATGCAGCTCAGTTACAAATGTGAGGTTGTAATAATGCAAACGTGTCATATCACTAATAAATGAATAATATAAATAATTTATTAGCAAATATCACCTGTTCATTGATTACATTTGTTAAAACCTTATATCAAAGAGGCATTAAGCAATCAATGATTTTTCAGTCTCTGCCTGCAAACAAGAAAGTGCCAAGTCTGACAGCCTACGGTGGCCTGTAGTGGACATGAATATTGAAGAATTTCAGAAATGAGTACGTTTCAGTAGCAAATAGGCACAGTTTTCGCTCACTCGTGGTGTCGTTCTCCACCGTTGATCAAATTAAAATTTGTTTAGGTTTGGGACAGCATGGCGTTTCTGTTTAAAAAGCAGAGTATGGCCGACTCTTTGACACTACTGTGGGTGCATCCACAGCTTTTAAAGTCATCTGTGAGACACTAGTAATGACTCAACAACCAAGTGGAAGCTCTGCAGACATATCAATAGCAAGGAGAAGGTAGGGAATTTATTTATTTTTGTATGTTTGTGAAGCACAGGTGCAGCATTAAAGTGATAAAGTGAGTATTAAACACGTATTTTAGGCTTAAAAAGTTGTCTACTTTATAACAATATATACAGTCCACTAGTTATACAGATCTTGGGTGATGTATCACTTTCATTATATATTAAGTATAAAACATTGTTACGACACATTAGTGCCTGTTTGCTATCATACCTTTTTCACTAACTGGTTGCATGAGTGCATTATTTGCAGCATGGGTGGCCTCGGTGTGACTGATGTCAAGCTCTGAGCTACACAAAACTATATCTCTATCTACACTGCCCTCCTTCCTCTTGCTTCTCTGCTCTTATTTTTGGCCTCCACCTCCCTCCCCTCTCCTTTCTGCCACTGGCAGTTCCTCTCGGCACCTAGTGAGTGAAACATGCCTGTCGTCGTTCATTTCTTTACTCAGGCTCCTGCCACACTCTGCATGCTCTCCTTCATAACCATCATGACCTCAGGCCAAGCAGTAGGAAAACAGAAGGGCATTAAAAAAATTAAAACTTTACTGGTTCTTACATTTTGTTCTGCCATGAGCAGTTGGTTTCATGTGGGTGTTTTCTACTAGCAAACGCTACTGGCAAAGCTCCATAGAAGCTTAACTGACATTGTTACATCCACCATTTTTTCAGATCTGTGTCCAAGAAAATACAGACAGGCATATTTTAGCTTTACTCCTCAAATGCCCTTGTTGGAGCATCATCTGTAGCTATTCTTTAATTACAGAAATGTATTGTAATCAGCGCTTCACCCAGAAGACAACATGAATGCTTTTAGTCCTATTAAAATCATGGTCCTGGCCAAAAAAAAAATGAAAAAAAAAGATTCTGCAAAAAGTTTTTTTTTCACCTCTTTGCACAGATGAAAAAAAAGCAACAACCACAAAAATTATCCTGGCAAAACTTTTTTTTCCCCACCTGTTCTTATTTCATAAACACAAAAGGGAAAATGATTTAAAATCAGACTTGAAAAATGGATCACCAGAATTTCTCAGGGCTCCTGTAGAATGGAATACAAACAAACAAAATGTTTGCATATTTGTTTCAGTGAAACCAGATTCTTTTATTTTCAGAAATTTAAAGAAGTTCCACAGTGGCTTCAACATTCAGACGTGGTGACTGTCTGCCGCTTGACTGTGAGCCTGAATGCACCCATGAACGCAGAGTACATCATTAACACAGCAGCAGCTTTTTCAACAAAGCCAAAGTGTTTTAGTGGTCGATTTTTCCCTCAACGGCCTGTTTGGTTTGATAGTCCATGATTGATTGTCCCTGCTGAAATGAGACAGCTTCTATTAACTGAAAACTTTATTCCTTCCTGTTTTTTTATTTATGTTTGCTCATCAGCACAGAAAACATCTAAAGTGTTTAACAGTCGGTTGTCGAGAATAAAAACTGAAACGTTAGAAACCACTGACTTCGGATTTTAAACTTTGCACTTCTGCAAAAACCTTGCTAAAGAAACTGATCATACATGTCTGGAAAACACCTCTCAAAAGGTCAAATAAACAGGACCAGAGAAACATCACTTCTAGAAATCTTCGAGAAAAACATTTTACATTGAGTTTTTAAACTTTTACTTTGAAATGTCTGAAAAACAAACTGTCCACATTAAGACCAGCATACATAAATCTTGTAGTAAACTTAAATACACCTCAAGTAGGGCATTCAAATTTTTTAATAGATTTTGCCTGGTGGAGTGTCCCCTAACCTCCTATACTAAATGCTGGCAGATGCACATTACGTGAGAAAATTCTACACGGGCATTAAAAAGTACAGCGCTCACCGCAGCTTATTCAACAGTAAAAGAAGCATCCAAACGATTACACGGATTCTGATTTGAAAAGTGCTTAACACCTTTAAGAGTGAACTCGTTACAGTTGATTGTTCTTTAGGTGAATAGTCATATAGTACGACGGCATGATCTGGGAGAAGTGGAAAGTGAGTATTGTGCATACTATGATGACTTTAGAGCATCAGTTTCACAAAATGGCTCAAACCCTGAAATAGTCGGGTGTACAGATGATCAAAAATGTAAACTGTTGTTTAATTGTGATGTCTTAACGTTACCTCCTTTGTCTCAAAAGCTTGAAACAAGACGGACCTTTTAGTCTTCACTTTGATTTTTCTCATTTGTAACCTAGGAGGAAAATCAAACATACACCTTTTAAATGTATATATTTTGCTGTGGTCATTAAAGGCTGAAAAGTAGTTTTGAAGTAGTATCATTTTAAAATGTATGCACTTCATTCTGGATATAGTTTACATTAATTTGTGGCGTCTTGTTGCATCATAAGGCATCTGCTGCCTTATGCGCTATGGGCAATAGTATATAAAAAGTCTAAATTGGCCTTCCTTTCCTCCCTGTGTTCAGATCATTGCAATAATGATCAACAACAGTAACCATAATCTGTGCAGTGTGTGCAGAAAATATTATGATTGTGTTATTGTTCATGTTAGTTTGTCAGTTACTTGACAGTGTTGCTAATGAAATAATAGGACGTTTTCATAGGTCCAAGTTGTATTTACATGCCACAAGTACTTTCGCTGTTTATCTCTATTAGTGTTGGCGCACTGAGTAAATACCCTGATGACTGTGAAGAATGACTTTATTCTACTTTGGAAACCATGAAAAACAAACTCGCATGCATGCATTTGTGTTTAGCTTACTTGCCCTTGGAGGATGTCTCACTGTACATTTTGGCAAACAATGTGATGAGGTAACATTAGAATTTTTTCTGGCTCCTATGTGCAGATACATCATGCATGACATAGAGCTCCCCATAGCCACGTTGTTGATAGATGCTGGCAACAGCGGTACACTTGGTCACATGCAGACACACACATACGTGGATACATCTGTACACGCGCGCACATCAGCCAAAAGCAGGACTCTCGGCTCACTCAAACTGTGTTTCTAAATCAGAAACACATTGTTGGCCTATATCATTGTTGCCCACACAAATTAATTACAATGACAACAGAAAGAACTACATGCCACAACAAGAGAAAAAGAGAATGTCTACTTACACATGTAGCGAGCACTGATGCCTTACCATTTATGGTGGCTTTTTCCAATGCAGTGACTCGCAAGTTCAAGCCCCACGTTAACGTGATAGTTCACCAACGTGTAGACAGAAGTAACATCAAAAGTATAACGAGGACTGGGTAGTCATGCATCACATCACTAATGGTCTCTGAGGTGTGTCCTTGACTGCCACTAATTGCAGCAGCCATTTGTGTTTGCAGCAAGTGGTAAACGAAAAGTTGATCCAAATCACTAAAAAGAAAAAGAAATCCCTTATACCTAGTGGTATTAATGGCTAGATACCACAAGGGAAAGAGTGTAGGAGTGTTTAGAAGCAATTTTGGTGAAGCGACCCATTAATACAGTACCTAACCATGGACTAACGATGACATTGTTATTGGCCATTTTTTTAAGTACCTTTTGGGACATTTTTAGCATTTTGCAGACAATAGTAAACATATGACAGGAAATGAGGGAGAGAGAGATGCAACAAAGGTTCCTGGTCGGACTCTAACCAGGGACACAGCAGTTCATGGTTCGTGTCTTGACCCTTAGGCTACAGGGCTGCCTCGACATTGGCTATTTTTGACCAACCCAGGCCCATTTACACTAAACATACATTCATTAATAAGCACAGGCCATGTTAATAAACCACCAAACAGAATTGAAGTCCATGTCATGTTGCCCCTGCTGCTACAGTGGCATTCCATCATTGGTATTGCAGCGTAGGTCTGTTGAGATAAAGTGATAAACATCAACCATTTGATGGAAAATATTTGAAATATTTTGAATATGTTATCAGATTTGCAGCTGAAGGGGGGGGAAAGCCACATTGTTGGGGGTTCCCCATGCAAGATGCATGAATTATGCCATGCTGTCACTGCTATTTAGTGTGTGTGTGTGTGTGTGTGTGTGTGTGCCTCAAAGTCTGAGTCCAGGCAGGAAGGACAGCTAAGGACAGTGACCACTATAAATAAGTGACCCTGTTGACACTCGCCTCTCTGTCCTCTTCCCCTCTTCTTTCGCACTTCTACAACAGCATTCCCCCCATTCTTCTCTCTTTCACATCCTCCTGAGCTCATGTCAATACCCAAAGGAGACACACACAAACAAACAAGCAAACAGTTTCACGTAATTAGAAAACATGTAGTTGGGACTTTTATCAATATCTAGTCTTGCACATCTATCACACTTGCCGTAATTGAGCCAAACAGCTTTCCTGTGCAAGGAGGGATTATTATGGATATTTCCGGTGCATTTATTTTTTACATCCAAATAAAGCATTTTAGACAACTGACCTTCATTGTCACAATGTTGCTGTGTTTCTACTTTGAACAAGATAATGCTCTCGGTCATTGTGCAAGAAGTGTCCTGAAGCGGTTTGAAGAAAATTTAGGCAAAATAATGTCCACCACAATCCCCTGAAGCCAGTGAACAGTGATGTCTGCATGGTCAGCTGTAACATGTGGATACTACAGGTGTTTTCTTACTGCCATGACAAGTGGTAGTTTAGGGCAAAAAGGCCATGAGGCAAAACGGTTGTTTCTACATCTGGTCACTCCTTTCCAGAGTGTCACAAAGATATTTCTTAAAGAGAGTTTAAGAAAAAAAATGGTGAGGGGAATCCCGTCAGCCTTAAATATGTCAGTCACATGCTCCGTTTGCAGTTTAATAATGACATTTGAGGGACAGTGGCTTAGATACTGCTGGAATGAGGTATTCTGCTCACAAAGGCACAGGGATGAACACAGACACACACACACAGCACTGTAAGCTACACAATAGGAATCTGTAATTAACCACAACCATGCAGCAGCGCTGTACAACGGCTGCTATATGTATTAACTCAGAAACACACACATACACAATCGAAAGAATCGGCCTGTGTGATATCAACAGGATATCCAGCAGTAGCTTGAACTCTGCAGCGGCTTTGTTCCACAAGCATGTGAATAGAAACCCTATTCATCAAGTGGGACAAACACACACACACAACACCGCACACACATGCACACCATTCATCTGTGGAGAAAGATTTCAGTGTCCTCATCTAATTCTTTACATGACCCAGCAGCCAAGCAGAGAGAGGAATTTGAACTCAATCGTACAGTGGAAGACTGTAAAATCATACTAAACACTGGTACAATTTATTTTGTATAAATGCTCTTTTCACAAAACCTTATGATTTAAGAGGATGTTACTTCCTTGACTAGCTCTATATACTGTAAACAACAATGGAATGAAACATTCAAGTGTCCAGGCAGGATAGGATACTAGGATGACACTTTTGTTTTGATCATAAGGAAATATATGGTGTAAATATTGCTTTGTGGTTGCCATTGTTCCAGGACAAACAGAAAAATGTGGCGTTTGAATTTAATTTACTTCCACATGTGGCTTCAGTCTAGTACAGCATTTCTCTGAGTGTATATAGGTGTAGCATTTGCTAGCCCGGGTTCCAGCGACAGTATGTTTCATGTTAGTGCAATTCCAGCCCTGTTGGTGAGAAGAGTTTTATAACTGCTTATTGTGTTTAATTATATGCACAAAAGCCATGTCCTTTGGGTGGAATATTGACAGTTTCATAGACTATTTAAAACTGCACTAAGCAAATCCCATTTCAAAAAAATAGCCAGAGGGAAAAGACGATACATTCTTAATGTGATGTTAATTACAATACACTGGCTTTTCATCTCAATATAAACAGTCATATGTACAAATACAGTTCTGTGTTCTCATGCTGTGAAAGATATTTGGGTCTGACAGGATAGTTTAGAACTTTAAAAATCTAGGTAAAGTTACATTGGTCAGTCCATGAACAAATAATTAGGAGCCCTAAAATTTGATAATTAAAGAATTGTGACTAAGTTGTACCGAGAGGGACATTGTTTCTAAATGGTCTTAAACATATCTGTCGCATTTCTGTATAGTACTTCTTATCACTTATCCACCAACATATCCACCATAAGCTAATATCGCCCAGGCTGATTTATTGGTCAGGCTCTATGGCGTTAAGAATGTAGAAGATCCTACAAGGATCCTTAAGGATCAGCGCTCTATATCTCTGTAAATTTGGTTTGGACCTTGTACATTTCCTCAGTTTTACACTGGACAGATCCACTAACACAAGTGTCACCATTTTCATCCACAGATTCAATCTAATGGGATTTTCCATGTTAACGTCACCATACTGCTGCCAAATTCCTTCACCTCTTGGTAAAATCCTGTGTAAAACTGACGCCGATATCTGGCAGCTAACAACCTCCCCCTTGGCCAAATACTCTTGTTTTCTTGTACAAGCAAGTTCTGTGTATGTATGTATGTATGTAAATAAGAGAAAGATGGAGTGACTGAGAGGCATACACAGAAAGCATGTAGCTGATTCCGGAAAGGTCAATACTGTCAAACTCAAATATCATCACTGTGGCATCCTGACAGCTTTCTGCTGAAACAAATACAATCTAATTGAAACCGTATGAGTTTGAATCTATGTCATCTCTGTTCAGTCCTTCCTGAACAATGGAGCAGGAACTGCTGCCCAATGTAAGTGAACATCATCAAACACTGAGCATGAACCTTCAGTGCATGCTCAGGCTTTCCTGTTGGACAGCGAACACAAGGTCAGTTTGACATTTGGCGTGGAGGAAACACTACTTTCATGGCAACAATAAGGCCCAGAAACAGGGAAAGTGTGAGAGTGAGAAAAGGCGAGGAAGTGGAAATGGCTTCTTTCAGGCGTTGCCATGGTGAGCGCAGGTTAGGCGGGAAGCAGGGGTCAAAGATCACCCTTCGTTTGTCCATTCTGCTCAGTCAGCTTTATGGGACGCAGAATGGGTCAGTGCACATTGACGTGCAACATACACTGTCTCCTCGCGTTTCTTGTGCCCACAGTGGAGCACATGCAGTATATGGGTGATTAAGGTCAAATCCGGCCATTAATGTAGATCCTGTTACAGACCCACATTTCATGTCCATCATAGGCCTGTAATACAACCCACCAACACAGCTGGAGAACAGCAGAAAAAAAGCTTACCAATGTCCAGTAATATTACGTCCATATCATCTAATACCTTGTCATACAGTGCCTGCAGGCTGTAGAGTGGGTTATTGTTTAGAGGTTAAAGATGGATTACCAATCGCAGTGGAATCAAATTCAGCCTCTTCAGCCATTGTAATAGTGCAGCATGAATGGTGATAATTTAATGGCTGACTTGAAAAACGGTATGCGAGTGAGTAGTCCAACTGCGTACAAACAAGAAAGTCAATTTCAATGTTTTGTTATGGCACAAGAGGAATCATATTCAAGACCGCTTCAACACTGTGTAAGTTTCAGTTGGATGCAACGGCGATAATGTCACTTCAGAGGTCGAAAGCAAGAGTGAGAGATTGGCAGAGAATTGGGGAGAAAGAGAGGAAAAACAGCTCAGAGTTATATTTTATCTCATCACCTTCCAAGGGCTAAGCTGGCTGCCTGTATAGTAAATATGTCATCAGGACGAGCTGCTGCCAAGATGCTCGAGACAACCTCCAGGCTGCGGCCAGCTCTTAGCAAGTTGTATACATGAACATGACAGCGTCTAAAGTCACACTAGCAGCTCTGTGAGGCTCAACTATGAACTAAATGCTACTGTCAGTATGCTAATATGCCCACAATGACAAAGTTGACATGCTGTTGTTTAGCAGATATATGTTTACTGTGTTCACCATCCTACGTTAGCGTGTTAGCACGCTAACATTGCTAATTAGCACTAAACAAAGCACAACTGAGGCTGATGGGAATGTCACTAGTTTTGCAGGTATTTGGTCATAAACCAAACTATTCGAAAAATACAAATTTTTGACCTGATGATGGAACTACATGAAACGTCAGAGGATCACCAAAGTTATTAGAATTCATCATAAAGGGGGGGACATGTCTATACCAAATTTCATTGCAAAGCATCCAATAGTAGCTGAGACAGTTCACTCAAAGTGTGAACCTCATGGTTGCAGTCACTAGGCTTCATCCTCTGGGTACCAGTATTGGGTATTAAGGGTATTATGGGTACCCAGATTTATCAAACTGTTTTAGAGTCACAGGAGCAAAGGTAACGTAATGGAAATCATTTCTATACTTTCTAAATAAGATCATATTTGCACAGTATGGAAATCTATCAGTTTCAAGGTGATTTCAGATACAGAACAGCCTTTTATCGGCCACGTAGATCCTCTTCCTACTACCTAGCATGGTGACTACACATGTGTGCTCAGGGGCAATCCAAAACGTACTCTACCACATCAACTATAGCTGTTTAAACAGACAAAATGTTAAAAAACACACACACACACAAACACACGTCTGTGCGCACACACACACACACACACAGTTTCTACATACCTCTCAATCACAGAGTAATTGCCGCCACTTGTATAAATATTCCTGCTGGTGGTTAAACTACAGGCTGACACACAGACCTGAGGTCTGATAGCTTAGTCATACCCCCCACCAACCCCCAATGCCAGCCATTCGCTGTCAATTTTATTAACACACGTTTAACCGTAGAAGGCAGTGAAGAAGGAAATGAGGTAATATTAAAGCGGTATTTTAGTACTTAGTACTTTGACACTGGTTCAAAATATTTTTCTACATTTTAAAACAGTGAATGAATGTACACAGGTGTTTCCTTCCAATAGTATATATGTCATCTGTTTTTGTTAACTGGATTAAACCAAAATGATTTAGGTTCTTGAGCTTACAGCTTTAATTTGTATAAGACTTAAAAACTCAAAACCTTCAATCTCACAAATGCCAAAACGTGTATATACTGTATATACAGGAGGCAGGGCCCTCCCCATGACTAGATTTCAAACATTTCTTTTAATATTTACTAGGATAATATTGTGAAAACCTTTGTGTGTTTGCCAGCAGCAGCTCTGTGGACCATAAACACCACTAAGCTGTGATGGAACTCCCTCGCATGTGGGAGTCATGACAGTAAACACACACACATACACAGAAGAACTAACAGGGGCACTCACTGGCCCGCATTTGGAACCACTTACAAAAGCAAACATGCGCCAACACATGACACAGCACTGGGGTTGACAAAGCAGACCGAGGATACACACACACACACTGGAAACACTCCCTTTGTCTATCTCAGCAGATGGCTTTCATCACATCTGAATGTGTCAGTGCAGCGACTGAGGGACAAGTGTGTGTGTGTGTGTGTGTGTGTGTGTGTGCATTGTAAAGGTTCACCGTTTTAGCGGGGAACAGTAACAACCTTATTATTTTCCAGGACAAATTTTTCATGGAGCTAATCCATCTAAAAACACACAAATAGCGCACACATCCAACTTGCATCTTCATTCCTGTTTAATGAGTGTCAAACTGCCCATCCCAAGGAGGAACCCCATGGAAGGAATTTAAAGATGGAACAAGAGAAAGAAAAAGAAACACACAGAAAGAACAAGATGAAATCATCTTTACAAAATCCTCCAAATCTCTCAGAGATTATAAAGTCAATGAAGCTCTGTGCAAGTTTGTGATGGCTTTTCTTTGCCCTGTAATAGTACTTTGCTCATCAGACACTGGCTGAATGGTGGTCAGAGGCCAATAAAGTGATTAACAATGGCTAAATAAAGCCTGGGAACAAAAAGAGCCTAACAATGACACACAAAGTCCCAACTAGAATGGACTGAGAGTTCGATGGTGGAGAGGGGGCAGGAAGAGTTGGGGGAAAACAGGGAGAAGCAAGAGGAAGAAAGTCATATAGTTTTAGTGAGGGATGGAGGGAAGTGAATTGAGAAACAGCTGTAGAAGAAGGCTATGTGGATATGTGAACTGTTTCTGGCTGGATTTACGGCATCAGAGAGGAAGAGGAATAAAAAGAAATTTTAGGGGTGAGGCCATGTTAAAGAAAGAGAAGCCTGGAGGGAAGAGGAAAAGATGTACATCATTATTTCATTTCAAAATCACACATATAGTACAATTTTACCTTCAGATCTTGATGATTATGTACTGTTGTACATTGCTACGGTCTGCTACTTTAAAAGGCATCGCCTCAAATGTTGCGATGGATTTATCTGGAGCGTCTTCAAAATCCAATATAAGTTGCTCTAACAAAACATACAAACTGTCAGACCTGCATGAAGTATAAATTATGTTAAAATATCTGACCAGTCACTTTATATCTTCGCCAAGACAATGAAACATCCACAACACTTTCCAGTGTCTGTGGGTAAAATGATATTACCGTCTGTAGAATTGACTCTAATAGTAGGAAATTATCTGTGTAGCTTCAGGAATAAAAGAGAGAGAAACACTGTACATCATTGAGGCTTTCGTATTCTCCCTCCTCTTGCCCTGGGCCACATAGCTATCGTATCCTAGCAACAGGCACAAAGAAGCCAGGCCACCACAAGGAGCAGGAAGTTCAGTTTCTCTGTCTCTAAAACAGTATGTCGTCCTCTGATTATCTTTTATCTTTATTTCTGTCTTTGTATTTAAATTTATTTTGTTATTTTTCTGTCGTTTCTGTTCAGGATCTCACTTCACTGCTCTGCCAAACTCTTCGCCCCTTCTCCCCCCTCTCTTACCCTCTGTAACCCTCTTTCAACCTCTCTCTCTATCCCACTCTCATTTTGGCACTGCCACGCCTGTTGCTGACACAGCGAACAGAGGCAACCCGGGAAGGTTTTCCCCTCTTGTCTGTGGGGTGAAATCATCCTGCGGACCGCCGGCTGCCGCTGGAAAAATCCACAGAAGGAATGTGGGACAATCTGACTCGGAATCCGAGGGCCAGAAATGTCCTGCTCTGGCTAAAACTGACCTCATAATTTGAAGGAAAACACCAACTTTTGAGCCAGTTTTCTAACATTCTTGTAAAGTGAGGAAAACACAGACACCACAAGTATCCGTGTGTCCCCAATTTTGTTTGCTCTAGTGCTTTATTCATGATGTTGAGACCAGCATTAGAGAAAAGAAAAGCGAAGATTTAATGGGCGGAGTACATTCAGATTACATAAGTATTACCAGCTGATTTTTTTTTAGCCATTTCAGATGAGCAACCACATTATCATCCACTAAAAGTTTAGGCTGCACATGGTCACCACTTCACTTAATGTTTAATGTTCCAAAAATTAAGTGTTTAGTCCATAAACATGAAAATTGCTTGCAGACAATTGCAGACACCCAAATATTGTTGATAATGATTATCATGATAAATGACTTCAACACTCACTGGTTCAAGCTTCTCAAATTCGAGGATTTGCTGCTTTTCTTTGTTTTCTATCATTGCAAATGGGACACCGTTTGATCTTGGACTGCAATCTGAAGATAACTTGGGCTCTGGGAACTTGTGGTGGTCATCTTCAAGTTTTCTGACAATTTATAGACATACAATATAATCAATTAATTGCAAAAATACACCAACAAATTAACTGATAATTAAAATTACCCGTAGTTGCAGCCCTAGAAAGTACTTCCTCATGGTTCAAAGCTTATTTCTGCATCATATAACATTTTTAAAATATATTACAGCAAACAGTCACACTTAGGGGAATACCATCTAGTTTGCAAGCACTTTGGTGATTAATGAGACCACATTAATCACCAACAGTACGTCAGTGTATTATATGATAAAGTGCCCCTTGTCACGACGCAGATAAGCTGACTTGAGCTGAAATGATTAATCAATTAATAGATTTGTCAACAGACAGAAAATTTATCAAAAATTGCAAATGTAAGTGTTTGTGATAATAAACTGAATATCTTTGGGTTTTGCACTGTTGGTTGGCAAAACCAAGGAAACTGATGACGTCACTTCGGGCTTTTGGAAATCGTGATGTGCATTTTCCCCTATTTTCTGACATTTTATGGAGCAAATTATTATCGAAGAATCGAGAAAATTAAAAGTAATTAAATTGCTAATAGAAAATTGTCGCAGCCCTAGAGCTGACCAATGCTCCAATACTCCCCTAAAGAACTCATCTAAAAGCATCCCCTGATGTGACAACCGTGACTTGACTGAGCACAAGCCTATTCAAAACAGGAAATGTAAAAGAATATATGACCCTTTACACAGAGCGTGCAGAACACGGGATGATAGAAACACACCAAGATCCATAGACATACATACACTCTCATAGACGAGGTGAGACACACAGAGAAGGAAACACGAGCCACAGGATGACAGAGTAGTTTTCCTTCTGTTGTGACTTGTAGTTGTTCTGAGCTGCCTTAGAGAGACTGTTGTCCTACTTGAGGTCATCGCTGATACAAGACAAACTAAATGCCATTCCAACACAAACAGTGGAAAGAGAACATTTAGTCTTTATAATTATGTCAAGAGGTTGTGAATAAATCATATTAAAGCAACAATGCTGACTTGCTGAGGCAACTTTGTTCACACATTTTTCCATCAGCTTTGGCCAAAAACGTTCTCTTCATAACGTAGTGTTCTCAAATAATGGACCAAAACAACAAGTCACTTCAGTGTGACTTGTCGTTTAGCTTCTCATACACAAAAACAGAACCCCACTTATATCCTTTGAAAGACATTTTCCCTTGAACTATGCAACGTCCAAGCAGCAGTCGACAGTATAAAGGACTGTTGGGAACATGATAGATCAGAGCCAGTATGGCAGGAGTGGGGATACGAGAAGAGGGTGGAAACCACACTAACCAGATTAGCGTTAGCGTCTCCAAATAGCCTTTGTCCACTTCCTCCCCTACGCCCGACACAAACCTGACGTCTGTTCCAGACAGCAACACAAACATACAGCAAAACAGTGCCTATAATTCTAGGAGAGCTAAACTGTGACATCGTGAACTCACTTATACTAAAGGCATCGTTTACTGCTGGTTATTTTGAAGCTGCAAAACTGACATTTTGCACATTGGCACCATGTGGTACACACCCTGTCTAATGTTTGCCGCTTGAAACTTACTTTGCGTCCCTGGTGTATACTGTTAACTAAGACTAAGTCTAACCACATTTTGAGAATGTAGTCTATTCACAACAGGAACAATTACACAATAAATTGAACTCACAAATGCCAGCATACAATCTAAAAATTAGACTTTTGAGTTTGGTGTTGATGAAATATATTAAAGCACCCACTGCAGAAAAAACATTATTGGTGACACCAGCGACAACTCAGGAAAAAAGTAATAATCCTCGAAAAAATACATTTTGCTTGTCATTTGCGAATTTTTCAAAATTAATATGGCTGTAATGTTGCAAATTCACTGTTTGGTTGGCATCTGCTTCACATTGCATGTTTCATCATTTCGTGTTAGCAAAAGCTGGTTAAGCAGTTTAATGCCATCTTTATGTTCGGGATAGGAGGTTTTTGTCATGGACATCTTAAAATATCTGCATAATAACAATTTACCTTCTGTCTCGATAATTTCCATTCAACAATTTACTAATTTAGTCACTAAAATGGCTGGGGGATGAGGGGAATTTCCAAGCGTTCCTCTACGCTAAGCCTCTGATGGTGAAAACTATACAATCAGTTTGTTTGTGCATTGGTCAATGAAAAGTACTGAAAGTCTACAAGTTTTAATAAAGGCCTCAAAAATAGCTCAAATCAGAGGAAGACAGGAGACATTGTTGTCATCATGTTGCTGCAGAATTGACAGTCCTAAATAAGTGGAATTTAATACAACTACAATAGTTATTACGTCTGCCATGCCAGTCTTAAGCACATTACATGGTTAATCGAGGAGCTATCCTTTAGATGCCAGCTCTACAGCGTGGGTGCCAACCTCACTTTCATCTGAATGCTTGGATAAAATGCCAGTGAATTAGCTGCCAACATGCTGCCTGAGTGCCAGTTCTGACTTTATTGAAGATGTTTGTACGAATGCCAATCCTGTCGGTCTAAGACGACACAGGACAGCAGCTCTACGCGCAGATTCGGTGTGATATTAACTAGGAAATACATCAGCAGTCTCTAACAGGATTGCCTGAAATCCTCCCCGACCTCATTCCTTCAAATCTTCGGAGACAGACGGAGGAAAGGATAAAGAGAAAAGCCAAATAAGAGTGAAAGTCATAAATGAAGGAAAAGTGGGAAACCTGTGTACAAAAATGATAACATTTGTATTTTGGTCATTACCAAGTTTTTCTAATCTAGCCACTGTGGCAGCCTCTAACCCTACTTTATTATTCTTTTAAATTCCAAAATATAATGGCTTAGTGAAAATTTAAAGTGAACTGAGGATGTTACAATGTGGCTAGTAGTCATAAAACTGCTGCTCTGAATCAGAATGCCTACATACAGTATCAATGTGGCAAGCAGGAAAAATATAGTTGAAACAAAGACATCTCAATCTGAGAGCCAATAACCTTAACTCTAGATCTTTTTTAAGCTGATCTTTTAACCGTATCTCACATCGTCATCAACAGACGGAGTGACTGAAGTTCGGTACTTCGGTCACAACTGAGCCGTTACTTGATCGACAGAATATCAATCTACAACTGTTTTGACAAAATAGTTTCATGGGTCCACTTAAAAGGTCTTTTTTTAAACTGAGCTTTCAACCGAATGAAAGCTGCATACTTCACAGGTCACACATCGACAACTGAGCATACTCCATTCACTGAGGAAGCCTGTGAGATGCAGTTGAAAGCTCCACAGAAAGATAGTAAGTAGACCTAGAGTTAAGATTATTTTTAGAGCTGAAACAATTAGTCAATCAATCAATTACTTGATAGAGATAAGATTAAGCGGCAACTATTTTTAAAGTAAAAATACACATTCACTGTTGCTAGCTCCTCAAGTATAAGGATTTTTTGCTGTTGTTTGTCATATATGATAGTTTACTGAATATTTGGGGGGGGTATTATAAAACAAGACATCTGAAGACAGTGTCTTGTGTTCTGGGAAATTATAATGGGCATTTTCCCCTATTTTCTGGCATTTTATAGACAAAATAAGTAAAAGTAGTTAAATTAGTTGCAGTCCTAAATATTTTGTGAAAATATTCATATTCATCATACTCACATTATGTACAACATGCACAGCTGTAGCACTTGACATAGTTTTCCCAGGCTTACGGTGGCCACCCTCCCTACTTTCTTTGTCATAGCTCTGGGAAGTTTGAATCAGGAAGTGCCAAACAAGAACAGGAAGAGGAAGTAGGTTCTCTATCCAGAATGTTCTCCAGCCAGAAAATCTGAACCCAAACGCTGACATGGGAACATTTTGTTAAGCTATGGATTGCTGCATTATCAGTTTCACAACACTAAAGTTTTTCACTCTTATAGTAAACAAATCTGACATTTTTCGATATAAGACAAAAGTGATTGCTGAATTACTTGCGGTCAGTTCCCTTAGATGACATTCTGACAACATTTACACTACTACTTAACTGTAGTTATTTGAAATTAATATTTCATGTCAAATTATTATTGCTTGTTTTATCTGGCCAACAGTCAAAACCCCAAGGATTTTAATTTTACAGGAATATGAAACAGAGAAAAGCAGCAAATCCTCACATTTTTGACGAGCAGGAAACAGCACATGTTTAGCATTGAAAACAATGAAAAATGCAGTGCGATGCCATTTTATTTTTCAGTCAGTGAACACATACGCGCAGTCTGAATGGCCACCACATGGCAACCTTTAACTTGGCTAAGGACCAGTTATCCACTGAGCAGATACAGAGAAGTCACCTCGTTGTGTATCCAATACCATCTGACATTCGCCAGCCAGGCTAGAAACCCCCCCTTCGCACTTCGCTGCCTTTTATGTGCTGTGGCAGCAGAGAATTGCTGGAGGCATCAGAGGTATTCGGAGAAATCCAGCTCCAAACAGAATCCGGGAGAAGGAATAAGAAATTGCACTTTGATCTCTCTCTGGACGTAGAGTGTGGCCTGCTAGTCTGCCTCTGAACATCGCTTAATAAACCCCTCTCACTCTCTAGCTAATTCTCCCTTCCTCTCTCTCCCTCTCCCTAGAGGCAGAGAAATATGCATTTAAATGAATATTCTTTAGGTTCCATGAATGAACCTCAAAGTCATTCCCACCAACACCCAACCCCCAACCAACCCCCACCACCCCAAGCATTAAAACCTCAACCCTTAGCAAGCCAAACTCCACGCAGACCAAGCACCTCCGAGCTGTAATCCCCCTTTCCTCGGCTCTCTGCTTCTCTCTTCTTCCCCCATTAATCCCTCCTTCTCCTGTTCGCTCCTTTCCTTTCAAGATGTTACCAGGTTATCAGGGCAATCCTATTAATTTACCAAGCTTTAAGAGTTAAATTTGAGCCCCTTGAGCACTCATTGCCTAACATGCATCTGTGCCTGAGCGAGAAGAAAACCTGAGGTGTCAGTTGTCATTTGCAAAAGGGGTAGATGCGCTGAATTTTGTGTGACCATAGCTACAAAGCAAACTAATGGGGCAAATGTGTGTGTCTGAGCGCGCATGTGTTCATGCTGCTGTGTGTAATAATGCATGTGTGAGCAAGCTGCCTCGGACACCTGCTGCAGCCTCGGGCAAGCTGCTGTGAGGTTAAGAAAGGCCGAGAGCCAAGTCGCAACATAATGGTCGAGAAATGTTGCATTAACATTAAGATGTTATGTTACTAATATGGTAAAATAATGGAAATGTTCTTGCAATAATACATAAATAAGCAATTCAGTGTGTCAGTAGACATGTATTACAATATATATAGAAGGATCAAGCGAGGAGAAGAGTTGTAAATGACTTGAATTTGTCCTACCTGCATAACACAAATTGTGGTTAATTTGCTGTATTTGTGCCAAATATAGCAAATTAGTCACATTTGCTACTGTTTTTATGCTCGAACAGAACTAGTTCATACAATGTGTTGTCCAGCCACCTTGGAATGACGGGGGGGGGGGTAGTTATTATTTGAATAAGGAGATAATGGCGCACATTTTCAGACAGTGTCACCTGAACGGCATTCATGGTGTTGCCCTCGGGTGTTCATATGAAAAGTGAAATAGTGTTGTCAAGAATGGAAAAAGAACGCTAGAGAGAGAAGATCAAACCCCGGCTCCTTTCTCACCTCCGCACAGCTGGCCAATCATGGTGTGAAGTAGGTGTGAATGTTGGATTGTCGTTTTCTAAAAGTTAACAGAAAGGGTCAGACAGAAATGTTTAGGACAAGTTGTGATCTGGGCCTGTCAGAGGGAGGACAGAAGGTTTGAAGGCTAAGGGGACAGTGTGCGGAGTTGGGCTTTCCCTTGTGAAAGACACAGCACTTAATACACCAATGAGCCCCCTTTAATGACAATTTCAATGATTTCCACATTTTACCTTTACAAAATAGCTCTTATGTGGGTGTATCAATCTCTGTGAGCCTTGGGAGCACCCACAGTTTCAAAAAGATTCCAATGAATATATATTCAGAAAAACAAAGAGAAAAGAAAGACAAACTAAAACTATGAAAGATGAGAGAAAATTACAGCACTTAACATTAATGGTAATAAAAGCACTATTGATTAGCTGGTCTTATAAATACTTCTGATTTAATACAGAAAACACAGAAGCTAAAATTCCACCTCCCTTCCCCTCATTCTCTCTCCCAATAGGAGAGGAAAAAGCTGCCCTGAAGGCACCATCATACGCTTTATTACCGTCCAACCACACACACACAGAATCTCATTTTGCATTGTGCACAGACAGAGAGAGTACATGTTCTGTCCTCTGAGTCCGTTACAGTGCAGCCATTACTCTAGCTTCAGCCTCTCTATGTGCCCCTGTTTCTCTCCCGTTCTGCCAGGATGGATCACAGCAGCCTGGGGGATGTGCGGCTGAGTGGCTGCTGCTCGGTGGCCTGTCAGTTTAAGTTCTTCCTCCGAGGCCAGCGTGACACAGAGAGCAACAGAGATGAGAGAAACACAAAAGAAGATAGGGCTGGAGGTTCAAAACAGAGCAAGAAAACAAGTGAAATGGCACAACGCTAATGCACTCACGCTGAATTTGGGAGGAGCAAACTGGAAGTCGGACTTCGAAGACATGATTAACACTTTTTGCCTTGAGGCAGCAAAGAAGTGTATTACAAATTCCGACCTCCTTTCTGTCGTTTGGGCAGGTTCGTGCCCCAAGAATGTCTATCTGCCTGGTATTTTAACTATCGAGCATTTTAGCCACTACTACCTCAAACATGCTATATTCCTATAAAATACTGTATACTAAAAGCCAATATACTGCAAGTAACTTCCAATGATACTGGTGCCACATTACACTTGAAAGCAAAAATATAGTGGCAGAATTAGCATCAAGAATAGCTGGATGTTTTGACCGTGAAAAGGTACTGAATGCACAGACAATATCGTAATTTTTATACAGCATATGTCTGTAGACAGACATTTCTTAGTATCAAACCCTAAGAGACTACTCTAACACACTCACTAGGTTCTGTCAGGCACTTCCTTTTTACAAGAAACCTAGCAGACCGTTGTCACCTTGGTCTGTGCAAGGAAGTACACGTGTACATAATAAAGCAGGACATTGCACGTTTGTCCTGCAGCCGCCATGAACAAATAGTGTTCATTGTTTAGTGGAACTGAATTTCTGAGTAAAAGCTCCTGCAGACCACAAGCCACTGCGAGAAACTACAACTTCATTTCAGGCAAACAGGGGGACATGGGCATGTGCCCAGGCTCCAAAACTAATAATACAAATAATCTACAAGCTATTCACAGATGTGTTAGTGTGCAAAAGTGTAATACTGCAACTTTAATAGACTGAAGCACAAACTATGCCCTTATCTTATTTATTCGATTACCTGCATTAAGGTCAGTGAACTGCATGAATACAGTATGTTAAAAAGACTCCCAAAGAATTACCCCAAAATTTATTTAGTAGAAAATTAACTCAGAGTGTTTTTAAATATAAGCTAAAGGGGGATACATCTCAGCTTAAGCCTTCAATGTCATGCTGTGAAATGATACTGGACAACCTTCAAATAAGACAGAGGACTGGTTTACAGAGAAGCTGCAAGGGGAATTCCACACAATTTACCATTTTAACATGTTATTCATTTAGAACAGTCTAATCAATAGCCAATTAAAGAAACTCAAATAACTCCAATTAGCTGGGAATCAAATAAAGAGTCCAACATGTGATGGTCTGTTGACAGTGGATGGGAAACTGACTTTATGGGACCTACAGCGTACAGCGAGACAAATGAGCTTTACATTATTGTGGTTTTGGTGTTTCAGTTCTGGGCCAGAAAATGTGCTTTTATCACCAAATGATCCTCTGCAGCATTCCTGCGGTCAGATTTTGATTTCCATTGGACGTCTCTCGATGTGACATCTTTAATTCGAAAGATGAATTCATATTTTATTGCCAGCTGGGTGAAGCAGGAGTGACGGTAATGGTTTACTGCATCATTACTTTACATTCCCCTGTACACAGGAAATGAGCACCGATGTCATCATATAACAGACTACAGCATCTTACATTTAATAAGAACCTTTAAATGATGTATTGGTTAAGTGAATGCTGGTATTAAAACAACTTTAAAAAGGTGAGATATCAAGAAATGTGCCCTATTGTAGTCATGACAGCTTCCATTATGGTTTTTATTTTTGCTGTTTACGCCCCATATTCTATTTATTTACACTTTGTCAGAGGCTTGCTTGGCTTGTCCCCTCATTTTCCCCTTCAAAAAGAAGCCACAACAAAACAAAATCACTTTTGGAAAGGCTGTGTCAGGTTATATAAGGGTCTAAATTTAGAGTCGAGAAGAATTTCCTCTGTGCAAATTGCAAACATGATTACAATTTAGCATCAAGTCATCTGTCATGACAATGAAAAACAGACAAGTCAATCTGGCTTTCTGTGTCAGCACAAGAGATGATGACACCCCAATGTCTAGTGTTGAAATAAAATAAAAAAGGTAACTTCCACCCTAAAAACATTCTGATACTTTCCAAAAAGAAAAACAAAAAAAAAAACATTAATCATCAAATACAGCTGCAAAATACTGCATCTTACACACTTTTCTTCCCCAACTGGAGATATTGTCAATATGGGAAATGGTAAATGAACTGCTTTTATATAGCGCTTTTTTTCCCCAACTTAGCTCGAAGAGTTATTATCGCTCAGGTGAACAAAAACCTTGGGTGGACTGAGCCAGCGCAGCAGACAGACTAAACTCAGCTATCTGTCTAGACTAGTGAATCTTATTTGACCTCAATTTCAACTTGCAAGTCAGGAACAACCTTGAATGCTGCTCAAAGAGTATTCACTAAGATAGATAGACTATGGAGAAAAATGCAGGAAAAGACAGCAAATTTCTATCATCCAGCTGCAGCATTTAAAATAATTAAATAGCTTGTAATTATTTATTACAAAATAAGACAGTTTCTTGAACATTCACATGCTTATATATTGTAATAATCAATTACTGTTAAGGTAAATAAATAATATCCACATACACCTTAAATACTACACACTCACGTCTTTCTGCTCCATATATCTTGATATGCTGCCTTCCTGACTTCATGATATAGGTCGGTAGAGTCAACAGTACAGAGAGTCAAATTTAACTGTCTAGATGCTCATTGGTCGCAGCTTCAACTTGCAAGTCAGAGATCACCTTGATCCCTGCAGAAACACAGCACACATCACCCACCTGAAGTCTGGCCTTGAATGGCACTTGTACTAAGCATTATCACACCTCACCAACTAACTAACTAACTCGCAGCAGAATCACTGCCAACCCAAACTAAGTCTTGACCTCTGACTGGCCCATGATCTGGCCCTCCAGAAATCTTATCTTACACAAAGATGGGAAAATATGAAGTGTGAAAACCCTTGGAAAAAGGGTTCCCACAAGGTTCAATGTCACCTGGAAATGAGGCACACTGTACCTCTTTCGGTTTCTAACAAATTACATGCTGAAATGGTAAAGTATAACCTGACAGTCAAAATAATACAAATATGAGGGAAATTATTAGACTACAAAACACTGTTGGTCCTCCAGAGGAAGCCCCCACCCTCTGCCACCAGCATCAACAACAAGCTACCCTATAAACGGTCTGTGTTTTGCTAGAATTTCCCGCAGAGATAGACATAAATCCCTACCCTCCCAAACTCAATCCTCTTCCACCTTGACCACCCCAACACCCATTTCGCCAGCATTAATCTTGGCTTGCCCTTCTGAGACCAAGTCCCATCAGCGCAAAAAGCTGCAGGATGTGATCAGGACCAAAGGGCAGAGTAGGATGATCTAAAATGTCCCTACAAATAAAAATATGTGTTCTCAAATCCTGAGGAAGACAAAAAAACAAAACTAAATAAATAACACAGAGATTGCATCATCCTACAGTAATCTCCAGGCCAAAGCCAGACACCAGGCCAAGTCAATACCACTTTACCCCCGGCAATGACACCAGACGCATGCAAGCACACACCTACCAGATTACCCCCACTAAGCCTGAGTTTTGGCTGGCTTTACACCAGGAGACCCACCCCCACACCACCCCTGCATGTGTGTGTGTGTGTGTGATTGAGTGTGTGTACAGTATGCACATCAAATATGTGAGGGTGTGATAAAGAGCAAGAAATAAAGGGAAGAGAGAGCGCTAACCTGGGGATTAAATATTCTTAGCAGGGGGTTATTTTTGGCGCAGGATGGGAGCTGAACGTAGACACGCACACTGTTAAACACACACACAAATACTCCCTGGCTCTCCATGCCAGTGGACTGTGGTTTGTTTGGGTTGGCTCTGGGCAGCAGTGGAGACGAGTCTTCCTCTCAGCCCACCCTTGCATGTGCTCCGTGTCTTTCACTTAGACACACAGATACAGAGGGAGTTCAAAATTACAGACCTAAACATCAATGAGGGGTGAACGTCAATACGGGGTAAAGTGGGGCAGTGAGACAATGTATTAAATTATTTCATTACATGTATAAAAAGGTTGTGACTGGAGGGCAACTAGTTCAAATCCCTCAACCGTCTGGGAAACTCTAGGTGGTGGAAGTTGAGCATTAGCACGCTTCCTTTCCTCAACAAACCCTGCTGAAGTGCTCCAGCAGATAGAAAGAGTAGGAGTATAACCTCCTGAAATGGAACTGTGACTTTAGTGTTAACTTAAGAAGACGTCTAAAAAGTTCTGGTATTAAAAGAAACTGTTCAAGTAACATTGTTGGATTCCAGAACATTGTTGGATGTAATCTAAAACATTTCAAAATGACATGCACACAGTTAAACCAGGTTGCTCTCTTGTTCTTTAATGACTGATCATTCACTGTGAATGACTCCACAACTGCCATGTTGCTGATGAATATTATATAATGGATCCATATGTAGTGATGTTTGCTCCCTACATAAAAGTTATTAAAAACTGTAATAACTGTTTTTTGGGGGGCCAGTACAGGGGGAAGAACTCAACAACAAACTGACAGACACACTGCCCTAACCTATTATTGCCTTATAACGTCCCTATGGCAAACGTGTTAGCCAATTTTGCCTATTTACACATTCAGCAGACATGGAGCAACATTAGCATTCAATTTTAGCTGTGCTTCTGCCCACCTGACAATTGATAATTAAACTCTAAGTCCAATATTTACTCTCCTTTAAGCTCCGGTTTGGTTTGGTGCCCACCAACTCCTGAAAAAAGAAATCTAGTTGAAATGTAGTTGCTAAATAGACTTGCAAAGTGGGAGGAGCTTTTGGGCCAGCCCGGGTCACGGAAGTAAAAGTCCCATTCATTTTCCCTGATAGACAATGATACGTGCGCTTTGTCTGTCTGCCATTTAGTGCTGGGCAGGTAGCGTTTATCAGGTTCAACAGAGGGTTTTTTGCTAGAACAGCTGCTTGCTGCTGCTGGAAATCGGCCTGATGAGAGTGGTGAGACGGACCCAAATGTGACAAATGTGGTAAATGTGACAGCCATGAAACTAAAAAAAACGAGACGCTGAAAAACTTTGTAAACCTACAGAACTGAAGGATAGTTCATGAGGCTTCATCACTGCAAGTGACCCTTTTCCTCAATCAAAACTCTTTTCAAGCAACAAAAGCGGTGTCTTATTTGGTCCATGATACCCCAATAGACACACTTCCTGTGCCGCTAAATAATAAATGGCCTAAAGTTACAGACACCAGGATAGAGTCCTCAATGGCTTTTTTTTTTTTACTTGAGTAAGCACATGTGTACCTTAGTTTGCACTACCGCAAGTTAAGTTGAGTCCATTTCACTGCCTTGAAACCTGAAACCTGACACGTGAAACTTTGCCTTCTTCCACTGACTTTTCATGCATTTGCGCCACCTCTAGCTTTTTTTTTTTTCCTGTATTCATTTAACATAAAAGTAGGATACGGCTGCTGCCACTAAATAAGTAAACCACACGGTCTCTCACCACAAAATTGGTCTTACTATAAGTCTTTATTTACTTGCTCTCCTTTGTTGTTGCAGTTTCCATCTCTCTGCTTCCATGTGTAAGACCGCTGACTCTCCACTAGAGCGGACAGCAATAGTTACAGAATGGGCGCGCCTCAGCTAGGCTCACTACATTGTGTTCAACAATCCAGTGCATCCGTTCCTTTTTAAAGACCATTTTGCATTCATTTCGCATTTCCCATGAAGTATATCACCAAAACATAAATAGAAAATGGTGAGCTGGGTGTAATCACGCATCAGCTTGTACCATTTACTAGTTTGGAAATACACTTTTCAATACGTGCGTCTCAGAATCAGAAATGCTGTCAACAACTAACAATCTACCAACTGCTAGTAGTTTTGAGTCACAGCGTTACACTAGCCTTCTGTGTTTGCTTCGGACTGATGCCCGGTATGATTACTTCACCACAGTGGGGGTTTGCTCATGTCTTGTTGTTATAAAAATAACACAACCTCTGGCAAAACACATCATGAGGCCTGGCCAGCAAGCGGTCATATCTGCTGTGGTACAAAATGAAACAATGGGAGTGATGGAGAGAGTTAGAGGCTCCTGCACTTCATTTAATATGCACTGCTTCGCTCATCCGCCATGCCATTTCCCATAATGGCCAAGTCAGGTTTCTCTGCAAGCACTTATCCTACTTCAATAACGCAAAGCAGAGTTACGTCGGGCAGGGAAACAGGATGAGAGAGACTGGAGGAAAGAAGAAGGGTAACAGGCATTTCCATGTCAGATTCATAAGAGGAAATGAGGAGGGACAGGAGGATGAGAAAAAGAAGGTGTGCACAACCACAGCTTAGAGGAAAGAGGAAGGGGGAAGCAAGAGGAAGAGGAAGGAGGAGGAGGAGGAGAAGTGGAAAGTAGAATCATTGTTCTGGAAGGTCAACTGTCTCCTTCAATGCCAGTCTGACCGAACACATTGAGAGCCCTTAAGACTTATTCACCTTTTATTCATGACTTGTTTAACATATTTGGAGAGCAGACTACGCTGCGATAAAGAGCCTTTTCAAGGTGAAGAGTGGGATGTTAATCATTACCTGCTTTAACACCATGCTTCAATTCCTTTATCAAAAACATGCATCTGTTATGACACAAGATCTCATGCTGGTAAAAAGGGTAATAAAGAGAGAGAAGGAAGTGATATTTTTGCCAGTAAGGAACATGCAAGATATTGAGAATATAAAGTTGCTACTGAGGAATAAGGTTTAAATTCTGGTCAGAAGACTGGCCTCTGAAATAAACGGTCACTTGAAAATAACCTAAAAATGAACATCAAGCTTCCTGATAAGTATAGGCATATATCATGTTTCGAAAACCCCACAAAATGTGAGAATTCTTATAGTATTTTTTCACATGGATCATTTCTCATCTAAAAACAAACTCTTGATTTTCTGTAATAACCATGGAAGGGAATAGGCCGTAAAAAGTAACCATGTTGAAATGAAGTCTTGATATTTGTTTACTGAAACACAACAATGAATCAGTTTATTGTATAGATGGCCTTTTTTTGTTTTTGATCATCAATGACCCTTTGTGGACAAAAAAAACTGTATTTTTCATGCAAGACACAAGAAAGAAAGCTTTAGAATAATAATTCAAGGAAAATTCCTTCAAACGAAAACCCAGAAATCCAACAAAGAAAGGCCGTGTTAAAGGGTGTCCTGGTAGCTCGGCAGGCTGTGGATGCAAACAGCAATCTCACATCTCACATCCCTCTATACCACCTCAGAGAACTTCCTTCAGTCAGCTATACATGACTGCAGTAGCAATCAAGACCGAGCTAAATCAAGGGAGCGACAGTTTTTTGTTAGTCAAGAAAACTACTTTCTGTGGCTGCATTGCATTCTGGTATGTTGAGACTGACAGACTGCAGCTGCACCAGATCTACTGTCATCAACAAGTGATGGAGGAGATACTCAAATCATTTACGTAGGTAAACGTAACGATACCACATTACAATGATACTCCTTTACATGTCAAAGTCCTGCACTGAACATGTTTCTGGAGTAAAACTACATATTTAAATGCCATTTACGCGTCAAAAGTCCTCATTATGCAGACAAATGGCGTCTGGGATGTTACTATGTTACTACTATACTATTATATATTACGATATTCTTTAGCAGCGTTTTAATGTTGTAGTTGGTCAATAAGAAAGTATAGTACAAGGACCTCAAATTGGAACTTCAGACAGTACTTGAATAAATGTAATTAATTACATTTGTTTCTGATCTCAGCATGATGTCAAGTGGCAACGGAAAACCATAACTAGTTTTCTCCTTTCTCCCAAAAGGAAGTGAGCTTTCAACAGCACAGAGTTCACATCTGCCTGAAAAGAGACTTAAACCGACACCCTGGAGCTTAACAAAAAGTGCGAGTTGCTTCTTAAACTGTATCAAAGATGGTATTGTCCCTCCTGGACACAACCTGCAGGCTTCCAGACTTACGGCTTGCAAGCAAAGCGGCTGGATACAAACACCAGGCCAGCTTCTGACTTGTAACACAGGCTCTGACTCCCTTTAAGAGCTTTGATGTGGAAGAAAAAAGCAATTTTATCGACAACATGTGTCAGCTTGTGTGTGAGTCTGCGTGTGGGTGTATTTGTGTATTTCTGCCAGATTTGAGCCACACCTGTCGGGCTAAAATCACCCACTACTGTAAGTGTTCCTGGTAACATTTCAAGATAGTTCCAGAAAGAAATCTGAATACGACAGCTGCTGCAAGTCTGGGCAGCAACTTCTACAGCGGCCTAAGGTTTCTTGTTAGAGGGTAGCAACTCAGAGACACTGAGATCTTTTCTCCACCGCAGGCTGACAGTTTGTAGTTCATTATTACACATGAACTTGAATTTGGGACTGAGAGCTCAACACTGCAGGCTAAGGAATGAATGATAATCTCGAGCTGAAGATTCATTTTTAAGAGGTTCAGAGGGTTAGATGAATCCCCCTCTGACATTTCTTTTTCCTGTAGGATAGCAATGACCTGCATGGCATTCCCATGGTATTTAATAATTAATCTTAGTCAGTAGCTTCCTGTCATTCAGGTCTTGTGACACTTTATGGACAGTAACAACACTAGCTGTCAGGTGCGGCAATGAAAATAAGGCTCATACTCACTAAACCAATTAGACAAAAAGTGCCTTGGATAGGTCAGATCCACAGAGACAGCACACACTCAAACACACGGATATACTTAGATGCCCACACACACAGTATGTATGTAACCTTTGACTCTTCCTGGGGGCCTACTAGCAGTCAAATTAAAAAACATCTCAAAACAGAAGGAGGGCAAGGAGGGAAGGTAAGAGGTGAGGGCTCACCAGTGGAATAGAAAACCATTATGTATTACATAATAATTCATCCAGGTTAACATCTCCTGAAGTTCCACTGCATTCAAATTCTCAGTAAAATGAGTTCAGACTCAGAAAAATCTTTTATCAGGTGCACTGGGTAATGATCAGTCTAAAAATCCTGCTTCTTGAACAAGATGATAGCCCTCTCCTGTGTCTAAGTTTGCAGTAAAAGTTCAAGTGAAACACAAACTTAAAGCTCAATCCATCAGGCTGATGATCGTCTGTCAAGCACCAGGTACAAGAATTCGCCACCCACCATCTGCTGTTAAAACAGCTCCAATTAAACAACTTGCGTCCATAACCACCTGCAGTAAAAGCAGCTTTTTATACAGCTGTCTCTTTTATGACCAAACAGCAGAGATCAGATAGCTCAGAGTTCACTTTCCCTTCCTCTCTGCTTCAGTCCTGGTGCTTTAAGATCTTAAAAGTACAGTAATGTGATCAAATTAATGTGTAGCCAGCAGAACTGTGCTTGTCCCCAAACGTCAAATTTACTCTTGGAGAAGTATTCTTCAAAAATCAGTCGCTTTTTGCCAAGTTTCCTGGTTTGACAGAACCATTTCTATTAAGTAGACAGTTTAAAGTTCTCTTCTTCCCACTCTTTTTTGGGCAAAGGGGTAAATAACCTTGCACATTTCATGCAAGCTTTTTGTTTTGCATTTGTGGATTAACCACACATACTGTCAAAAAAGATGCTATTTATGTTTCACTGTATAAAAAGGTTCACTTGCCCAAAAAAAAAAAAAAAAAAAAAAAAAAAAAAAAAAAGTAGACAGCTGCAGCAGTAAGGAGAAACTGAAGCTCAATTCAAGAACATTCTTGAATCAAGTTGGCTTTCATTGGATTACAAGGGACATTACCTCACCTTTAACGGCCGACTGCTTCAATTCTTTAAAGAAAACTAACCTGTTAGGACTGAGCTGTTTTTATGAATACATCACTAACTTGTTAAGATGAGTATTTCTTCTGTGCAGCTGTAAAGGCACAAAGTACACACAGTCAGGTGGAACAAGGTGTGTAAAGTTGCAAATTACCTTCAGTTACATACACACATTTTATTCCCCCACAATCACTCATCCATGGAAGAGTTTTCTTCTAGTCTTTAGACTAAATGCTTTAGGGGAAGGCAAATAAAATAAAATAAATCATGTTACGTTTTTATTAATATTTACCTTGAATCTCAGTTTAAGACGTGTATTTAGGAGCAGTATTTTGTGGGTGTCTTTTGTGACATCGCAAGTCTGGAAGCAAATTATTATCCAACATGCTACTAAAAGCATGTCTGCAGGGGATCTTTAAAGAATGACAGCCTTGATTGCGAGGCCTCAGTTGCAACACCTCGACAAGTTCAGATAATGATGCTGCGACATACATACAGTTACATACTGTAACTATCCCATTTGGCAGAGTAACGCTACTTGATTGATGCCATTGCAACAATAATCTACCGATGGGTATCTCCTCATCAGCAGGCTTCATTGTAAACGTGATTTTAGTATTCAGTTTAATTTAAACAGAGACACAGAGCAACTTGAAGCTTTGTTAAACAGAACAGTAAGTTTGTGGTCAAGCAGATGTACGGCATGAGACATCTGTACATATGCATGCATATTCAAAGCTACACCACAGAAGCCGCTGACAGTTCTGCAATTAACTTACTGTAAGTGTCAGAGGAGTATTTCCATCACTGAAGGTGATGTAGTGGCTGTGCTGAAGCGTAAGAGATTTAAATTTAAACAAACTGGTGTGTACATGTGAATCCCACTTCCTTCTTTTCAGTTTCATGTACTCATAAATGTTGACATTTTGAACAACATGTGTTTTCTCATATGTGTATTTATAACTACTATGCCATGAGGAAACAAACCTGTCTCTTTGTCAGTTCCTCTGACACATTTTTCTATCCAAGCCTATAAATCTCTAAAAATATTACCATCTTCAATCTTTTTGTATATTTACATTCATCTCCCTTGCCTCTGTCCAAAACAAAGACATACTGTAAATCTAATATGCATTTCAAAGTATTTGAAGCCTGAAGACATATACCCAGAGTCACCTATGGCCAAGTAATCCCTCCCAAGGGGTTGCAGGTGGGAACGGCTGCAGTAGCAATACTTCACTAGAGGAAAAAAGGAATTGTTACATCCGCATGTGCATGCATCTTCGGGGCCTATAGTGGAGGTGGCATACCAGCAAAATAAGCCCCATATTGTCATGAGAGAAAACACACAAGTAAGTAATACCATAGTGCATCAAGGGGCTGAGTCACTGTATCATGGCAGTGTAACTAAGTCCCCAAGCTGAAATATTTACCAGCTTCAGTCCAGCTGGAGTCCAGGGCCAATACTCCACATCAAAGATTCAACTAATGAGATGAAGCGGCACTCTGGCTGGAATCTACTTCTGTGGTGATTGTTATGAGCTATGCAAGTTTTTTTTCAATCTGTATATATACACATGCCATTTCTGGAACAAATCTGTTTGCTTAGAAGTGCATTACAAATATACTTGGTGACCGGATTTATGACCCTAATAGATTTTTAATGAGGTTATTAATTATAGATGTACTAGGCAACATAGATGTTCTTAATGAATGCAACCTGCTAATGAAACAAAAAGAGTTTTCCCATGTCCCCACTGTTACTCTGTAACTTTAAAGAAGTTCACATGTGCTCTGGTATAACGCACCATGCTAATGTGCAAGAAGAAAACACCTTGATCACAACCTACTGACATTTTCTAGCCACAGACTGAAAAAATCCCATTTTGCCCATGCGGGGTGAAAAAATGTAAACAGAATAACGGACTATGAAAAGAATCATTAGTTATAATCTGAAGCACCATCCCCTACACAAGGAGTTAAAGTGTGTGCCTGCCAATGTCAAAAAGCCTTGAGGCAAATTGTTTAAGTTGTATAGTTTTTTTTATTCTTACAAAAACATCCAGTGTTTTGCAACACGTGATCAGTTACACAAGAAAGAAAAATGTGTTACTGTTCTGTTGCAAAATCATGAATGTTGGTGCTCCTTCCGTTTTTTAAGGACAAATATCCATAATGTTGATCCAATATGATGTTAATAGTCAGTCACTGCATGTACATGCTTGTGTGTGAAGGGTAATAGCAATGTGTGTGTGTGTGTGTGTGTGTGACAGACAGTCTGACAAAAGGGAGGCAACAATAGCACCAGAGCTGGGCTGAGTCGTGCCCTAATTTCCTTCTCCACGCTACGTCACAGCTAGAGGAAGACCCCCAACCCCCACTGTGCTGTACTGCAGTGGCAACACAAGCATGCACATGTTCACTGAGCGCACACACACACACACACACACACACACACCTTCTCATGAGCAGAAATGTGAAACACGCATGTTGTATGATCTCTGTATGAATCCGGAATATTCATAACTGCAGACAATATGTTGCATGCATTAAAAACAAAACAAAACACACACACACACACACACACCCTTCTCTCCTGTTTGTATGTGAAATATGCAGAGGAATGTCTTTAGCTAGTGACACCACCCCCCTCGCTATTCTCTCCCTGATTCTTGCTTCTTTCCTCCTCCATCCTCTACCCCTTCCCCTCCTCTTCTTCTCTACACAAACCTAGATTGCTCTGCTCCAAGCTCCTCTATAGGCGGGTAGAAAATAAGGCCATGTTGGCTTTTAAACACTATTGTGAAAGGCAACAACACCCCCACCTCCTTTTTCTCTCTCTCACACACACACTCTCTCTTTTTCTCTTTCTTTTGCATCTTGGCACATACTCTTCCTTTGCTCTGGACCTTTTAAAAAGAGGGTTCACTCCCTCCTTTAGCCATCATTGAGAATTAGCTATGGTGCAGTGTGCATTTGTGTGTGTGTGTGCGTGTGACCCTCATCTATCAGCACAGTTGAGCCACAGAGTGACTGCTATTACCTTTCTTATTACTCACCCAGTGGGTGGCTGACAGAAGCTGAAGGGAGAATAAATTCGAGAGAGGCATGGGTTGCAACACCACGCGGTCCGTCGCAGGGAATTCCCACTTCTCCTTCTCAGGGACATTTACGCACAAGTCCTCATAGCCAGCAGCTTGGTTGTGAGGTTGCTAGGGGCACTAAAGGTTCAATTTGAAGTCAACAGTCAAAGCCTGAAAACAAAGCCATTATCAAGACAGCGCTAATGGGTGGAGGGGCTGTTTTTAACCAGTAACAGGCCGCACGCAGCAGAGCACACATGCCTGAATGGGAGTGCTTTTAGGGTAAAGCCTTTGATATTTTTATGTATACTGTACTTTTTAGTGCAGGACGACCAGCCTCTCAGATTTACTACAGCAGTGGTTCTTGGAGTAATTTTAGTTTTGGGCTATGTTTATAAAGGTTTAGGCATCAACTATTTCTCCAAACGTCTACAGGCACTGTTTTATTGGATAAATCTGGACAATTATATAGGACTAAAATTGTTGCTGAAAATGTTACAGTTCAGCCTGCCCATTTTTGTTCAAATTAAACCAGAGACAGACTTCCTCCTCAAGCCCGAGCTATTGATAAATTGACAATTTTAAACAACTTCGAGTTTACTTTGTGGTGTTCTGCTTATAACCCCCTATATAATTCCTTAAACTCCTACAGCATTTGACCTTTTAACTAACTTCAAAGACATCTACTCAAGTTTAAACCAAATATATGAGTAGTAATCCAAGTTGTCTTTTCAACATCATTACAGCACGATGTTCTGGTTTTAGTGGTAAGGTGGTACCTTGGTTTTGAATGTTTCAAAAATACTTATTGTTTTCTTGCTTCATCCATCATCCATTTGCTTCTTTGTCCATATTTTCCTTTTCTTCTCTTTGTATTTGTATGTCTTTATGTCAACGTACAGCGTATCCCTATCTGTCCTCCTGACATGTTAGGCCTCCATCAGTTAACATCATCTCATCAGCTTGTTGAAGGTCAGGAAACACACTCTGAGACTGCCTAATGTAGGTCATATATACAGTGCACACAGAGGTCACAATTTACTACATAAAGACTTGTTAAGGATATATGGAATATATTAATATCCATTTTCACAGCCTACATGCACAAATTTGCATAAAATCACACATACACGACGATGTGATTATTACACGTCTTAACGGTAAGATGACTCTCAGACTAAATCCCTCCTAACTCCAACAAGCAGCACTGTCAGTGCAGTTCGATTGTTCAATTGGACTTAATGATCTACTCTCTGCTTGACGTTTGGTTGAACCTTTAAGTGGTTTTTAAAGCTGTTTTGCTGTGTTCAAAACAGGTGTATGTACTGTTTGTAGTGTTTTAATGTACTGTGAACACATGTACCAAATACTCACCGTCTTAAAATGTTTCTTTGTCAAACGGCTCTATAAATTACAAAAAGTATGTATTCTTTGGAAGGGTCAATAACCAGCTACAACACAATTTAGACGGCTGAAACATAGGATCATACAGATAAAGATAACACAGAACATTTGATGATAATAATATATAGTGTCTCTAATAATGAAACCTATTTATCCATACTTGTGTGGAATCCAATCAAAATGTTACACTGAGTTATGTTAATGGATTTCATCTCTATGGGGGTGTTTGAGTGACTGCAACACAAAACAGATCTGGGTGATAATTTTACACATTGCTTTATGACATCTCTGCACCGTTTCATACTGAGGACAATGAGAGATAGTAAAGTAAGAAAATGAATGCATCAAACCAAGAGGTCGGGCAAAATTTGCTGCTGAGCCAAGTGACGTGAACTTAAAAAATAACTTCCATTACTCCTAACACTTTCAGCTGAAAACATGGCAACATCATGTGTCGGTGTCACATAAACTGTCTGAACACGGTGTCTCGTTTCCCTGACAGCGCCAGTGAATGCCCAGCTGGTAATTAGGGTTTGTTTGGCTGATTGAGCAGTACCACGTTAGAGGTGGAGCAGAGAACCAAACATTTCTACAGGCTCCATAATAACAGGCTAGATCTGCCTTTAAATGACATCTGGCTAACACACACTTAAACTCACACACATTTGTGTCTGTGTGTATATGTAGCCTATGTGTGTCTGTATGCGTGCATATGCATCTGCCATCTTCGTTTGTTTATGTCTCAAAAGTACTTATTTTAAAAAAGGGAGACTTTGTGGTTTTCAAAGTTTATACTAAAACAGAGTGTGTGTGTGTGTGTGCGCGCGTAAGTACATATATACTGTACATACATGCATTTCTGAATGTGTCTACATGGTTAATTGCAACATAAACCAGTTTGACACCCACATACAGGATGGAGCTGCTGCAAATTTGCAGTAGTGGTGATGGTATCGCTGCATGAAACCTTCCTCTGTTTGAAAAATTACACTAATGACCAATGACGCCAAAACCGCTGACTCGCATAAGAGGAGAAGAAGAAGAAGAAGAAGAAAAGAAGAGGACAATAACATGTAGGAAGCTTAGAGGAAAACACAAATGGCAGTTTATCAACCAAAACTGTCACCAAAATGCAACAAGCCTTTGCTTTTTTTTTTTTTTTTTTTTTTTTTTTTTTATCCCAGCCAATAAAGTAGAATGCCCCAGACATATCTCTAGCAGTGTGTATCTGCTGCTCTGAAACAACTAATACTTGTGTATTCGTGGGTTATGTGTGTACGAATGCGTTGGCGTGCGTTGGCGCTCATAGACACCGGCACACGGCGATAAAGGGGAGA
>CM022491.1:4962634-5047414 GCA_011952105.1 Coreoperca whiteheadi | reverse complement strand
TTTTTTTTTTTTTTTTTTTTTTAAATTGAGCCCAGCCAATAAAGTAGAAGGCCACAGACATATCTGTAGCAGTGTGTATTTTTTCATATATGCAAAAAAAACATTTTGTGTTTTTATTCAAAGACTTAAATTATTTATGATCATTCAATTTTTTGTAACTGATAGTAAACTAGAAACTACTCGTGACTATTTAGGGTTATATTTCCTTTTAGCGTCAGCTGATTATTATACATTATATACAGCATGACAAGTGCAGTTTATGCAGCCTACGACCGTGCTCTCTGCACTTGGCAACGTTAAATATTTATAGAAACCAACATCAGCAACAAACGGTCATGTGCTGGCTTTACATAACAGAAATGTGCTGTACAGTCCAGAGGTGGGCAATATAGTTATACACTAGCTGCCAGTTTATTAGGTACACCTGGCCAAAATGAATATGCAGTACAACAGTCCAACAGTAAATCCTACCTTCATGAAGGTTATAATGTTCAGTTTCTGTTATAGAGAGGTGTTGATTTAACCGTGGCCACTTTAGAGGCTGCAGTTTGTGGTGAAATTGTATTGCATTATACTGACAGATGTTGCTATTATTTTGTCCAACTCATTTATATCAATAGGAACTCATGTCTGTATCGGTCTCTGTACCGGATAAACTGGCAACCGAGCGAACGTGCCAACATAAAATTATTTACATTTAGGTACAATCATTGAATTTTAGCATAAGATATAATACAGTAAAGTACAACTGTTTAAATACAAGATAACTGAAAGAAAATTTAATTTCAATTAAATACCTGACATTGATTTGCAACATTGCTACAGCCAATTACAACTGGGGACATTAAGGGACAGATACCTTGGTATGAACGGCATATAGAAATCTCTGACAACAGTCACATTTACATTGTCTCATCAGTCTATGTCACCATATAACCCTATAAGGGTCATTACACTGTACTAAAGCACATAGAAGACAGAGACGTACCAACACGCTTCAATAAATACACAGTAGCACTAGACGTTCTGAGTAGTATGGTACATGGAATTGTAAATGTTTCACTTTCTCCTTCTGTGGTAACATGCATGAAGTCACTACAACAAAAACATATGTAAGAGCTGTCAGGAGACTTTGGGAGACCTGCTCCAGCAGCAATTAGTAACTAACAAAACATTTAGGGCCTTCCCGGGACAGTCACACATCCTCTCAACGCCTCAAGAAAATCAGAGGAGGTCGAGGTGCGATGAAAGATGCAGCAGAAAAGATTCCAGTTCCGCTGCATAGAGAACTTCAAAGTGCTGTTGGAAAAGACCTGTTGCAACCGATTTACCTAACGGGCGAACAAAAGCCAGCCGTACTGTGTAGTCCATGTATAAAAAGATTAACTAGGAACATTTGCTGACTTGCTCTTTGTTAGGCTACAATGGCACAGTACGAGCAAATGACTCCCACCGCAAACCTCAGTGAATCAGGCCATGCTGTTTGATTTCTAGATCTCACCAATGGACAAAGCAGAATTGTCTTTATAGCCACACATCAGCTGACAGAGCGTTGTGGTGACACAGAACTGAGCTGACTTGTTATAAAAAGCACAACAACAAAAAAAGAAGGTACACCTGATAACACAGGGGTGGAAAGTTCGGGTTAACTGGCAGGATTTGTCCATCTGGATATGAGCAGTGCGACTAATACACTATATACCAAAATACAGTAGTATCTACAGTATCACGAGTGTGTACGTACAGTGTTGGCACCATGCAAACTAAAACAGAGTTGAAACAGCTGCTAATTGTGTTACTGCTAAAGTTAAAAGACTTAAAGAGTATAAGCATATTCAATGCTGATTACACAAATTCTATGTTCCATAAAAAGATGTCATGCTTGACAGGATGGAGACATTTGAGGCAGCATTTAGACCGTATTACAGTCAAATCCACCACTGAACATTCCCACATTAATACTGACAAATAATAAGAAAACTTATTCAACCGTACATCAGTCAGACGCAAATCGCTTTCATCTTGTCTAAGGGCTGATATCAAATATCAAGCTGGTAATGACAGTGAAAGTTAACCGTAATCAATATGATTTCTTTTGACAAAACAATCTCACCACAAGGTGAGCAGCTGTTTTTGATCATATCGCGATCTCCCTCAGAAGATGGAGTTTGCCCAGTTTTCACTGAAGCTCTGCGCACTTTAATTGTACGAACGGAACAGCTACCTAATGGACATTGTGGGAAGACTGCTTTTGTCAGCTGCTGTTTCCACAATCAAGAATGAACTTTCAATCACAGTATAATAATCTCTGACACCTGGAGACCTGGCTGCTGTATAGGAAGTGTCATCGTAATCTCAGAGGTCTGTATGATCCCCTACAAAGAGTGACAGCCAAATGATTCTGGTTGATGTGAGGTCGGGTTATTTTGATTAAAGCTAGCCTTAGTTGTTTTGTTTAAGGTTGCCATCGGGTTTTTAAGTCATGGTTCGCATAGTGTAATGTAAAAAAGATCACCATTTGAATATTGGACCTCTGTTGTCGTACAAATGAAAATTTTCCATTAGAATAGCTTGTAAAGAATGATGGTAAGCAGGCAGCAAACCCTGCCAGCAAATGTAGATTTCATGTATATTATTTCATCTACTTGGTTGCAAATGAGTTGTAGGTGTATGTTTGCTTCTTCCTAAACATTGTTCTTGGAATAGTGGGTAAGTACAGTGACACACACTAGAAACAGGAGTCAAATGCCTTGTATACAGGGCCAATAAAGAAATAAGTGAAAAGGTTCATACATTATATGAAACATCTTGCGATACGCGTAATGTGTTCTTATGGATCCAGGCAGAGACGTGTTAGTCCATCTAAGATTCTTCCCTAACCCCAAACCAAACCACTCCTTACCTTACTAAACATAACCATATCTAATCTTAGTATACCTGAATATAACCATCCAGTGGCGCACTTGCAGCATTTCTGCCCATAACCCTGGTACCCACCTGTCCAGCTTTTCATTCAAATCATAAAATAAATAATAATGACACATAAAATAAGCTGGTTTTCACTTTCGGATTCACCTCGACAACAACCAGGAGGACAAAGTTAAACCCCTTACCAACATTAAACAACCTCACACGCTTGCTTGAACGCACTCACACACATACCAGCACTCATCACTGTGAGTGAAACACACACTCGCCCTCTAAACGCGTTAAGCTGAAGGGAACAAAAGTGCTGACAGCGTCAGACGACACTATGCTCACTCAAATTCACCCGCCTTGCCTCTTAGACTTCTGTTATGTGCCTTATCAGTAACATGCGCGCACACACACACACACACACACACACACACACACACACACGCGCGCCACAGTGTGATCCTTTCACATGAGTCCAATAATGCCAGAAGATAAGACTTCCAGAGAAGTTGAGATCTCTCTTTTGCAGAGACACACACACACACACACACACACACACACACACACAGACACACACACCAAAGCACTGTCAATACCACATGCACCAAAACTCATTGTTGTCAATATGTGCAGCATCGATGCAGGTCCGTCAATTCACAGTACCAGCAGACCTTTCTCTTTGAGAAACACACACACAAACACCTTTCCACCTCCACTTACATTTCAGAGCCTGGATCAGCGCCTTGCCGTCCTTAATCAGCTCCTTGATGAACTTGTTGGTCTTGTCCAGCTCCAGTTCGTGGGACTTGAGTCTCTCCCTGAACTGGGGGCTGTCCAGGTAGCAGTCGCTGAACTCCAGAGCAGGTAGTCCCATCTTCTTTATCACCACCACCGGCCTCGACACAACCTGAACGACCCGGCAAAAAGCTCCGAACAGGAGGAGGAGGAGGAGGAGGAACAGGAGGAGGAGGAGGAAGAAAGCCTCAGCTGCTGCTGCTGCTGCTGCTGCTGCTGGAAATGATGGAAAATCCAATTACAACATGTAAACAACGGGGCGGCGATGTATCCGAGAGAAATGCCTACCTACATAACCTTGCCTTTTGTTTATTTAAGGTCAACAGTCAAGCTGACACAAGCAAGAGTCCTCCTATTTCTCTCAGAGTGGCAGCAACTGCAGCAGTCCGACGCGGCATCCAATTAAATGAAATAAAAAGTCACGGCAGAGGAAGTGTCTGGTGAACCAAAACAAGTGTCCAGTTGCTCAGGTAAACCGGTGCTGCATTCCTCTCGACCAAGTCATCGTGGACCAGACAGAGTCAACCGGGGACGAGGAGGGAGGGAGGGAAGCAGCAAAAAACAAAAACAAAACTTGCCTCGTAAATGCGGTGTCTTCCCTGGGCGGTTTTAAAAGCACTGCTTTCGCCGCAGCCCCGCTCAGCTCAGCGCTGCGGACCGTAATCAACCTACCCCGACACGGCTAATCCCCTGATTGACGTCTCTCTCGGCCAATGAGATGGACGGGCTGGAGAGCTGAGGGTGTGCGGTGAGCTACTCTAGAACAGAGACAAAGAATACAAGAGAGGAGAGATCACTCTGATCCTGTTTCTGTTGCCGGAAAGGGTTTGGGCTCGACTGCTGCATCCCATCAGGTGCTGCCAATGGTGAGATGTAACTAAGTACATTTACTCAAGTACTGTAATTAAGTACAATTATGAGGTACCTGCACCTTACTTGAGTGTTTCCATTTAATGCTACTTTATAGGCCTACTTCTACTCCACTACTGTAAATATTTACATTTACATTTAGTCATTTAGCAGACGCTTTTATCCAAAGCGACTTACATATGAGAACATTCACAAACCGAAGGCACAGCTTCGGGAGCATTTTGGGGGTTCACTATCTTGCTCAAGGATCACTTCGATGCATGGTTGGGGGATCGAACCACCGACCTTCCGAGCCACCACATAAATATTGTACTTTTTACTCCACTATATTTATTTGATAGCCTTAGTTACTGGTTACTTGGCAGATTTATATTAATAATACAAAATAAAAATCAACTAATAAATTAGGATACATTATCATAGGTTAAGCTACCTAGCAGTAAAATCAAAGTAAATCAAACTAGCCCCATCTTTACCACCTGCAACATTAATGTGATCTATAAGATTTTGAATGCAGGACCTTTACGTGTAACAGAGTACTGTTACACTGTGGCATTGCAACTTTTACTCAAGTAAAATATCTGAATATTTCTTCCAGGTAATATTAGCCTGTTAGCATGCTAACATTTTACTACTTAGCTCTAAACTCCTGGACCTGGACCAATAAAAATCCACTACAAGGTCTTATCCAGCTAAACCTTAAGGTTGTTTGTATGAAGGAGCAATTGCCAGCTTAGCACCATAACTGATTTAGCACTCTTGGATGTTCAAGGGCAACTTGCTGGTGACAAACTTAGACATTTTAACGTTATAAGCTGGTCAGTTTGAGGCTAGAATCATTTCATTTGGGGAAGAGATGCATATTCTTCCTGGCAAGTCCTCAGAAGGTCCTTTCATAAGCTGAGGATGTAGCCCCGCAAATGGGACACAGCAAATGTACAGGAAGGTAAAGTGGAGGTCGAGCTAGAATCAGCGCCCTTAGCCATGTTAGTAGAGAGAGTAACATTGTGTGGTTACTAACTGGCCTTTCCAAACAGGTTACAAATGAGCTATGAGTGTATTCTGGGTGGAGCTGAAAGTGAACAAGCAAGTCGTAGTGAAGCTAACATAACCAGGTTAAGCGTTTATCATCTTCATGAATTGAAGAAAATAAATCCCATAGCTCGCGCGAAAACATTTTAAGATGGGGACCATCCCCAGTCAGTAGCTGCACAGTTAAGAAGTACAGAAGTACAGTGGCTGCATGCCAGCGAGTAGGGCCAAATATATGTTGAGCGTCTTCCCGAGCATAGACAATCTTTGCATGCAGGCTGGTTGGTGGGAGGAGACGCTGATGTCATTTCAGCCAGAGCGGGGAATTTCTGTGGAGGTTTATGGGCCTTGGATTAAAGCCCCCCCATCATTTTTTGGCGCCCTCTGTTGGCACAATACTGCGCCACAACAGATTTCTCTTTCGTTTGTCATTTGTTAGTGATATCTTTGACTCTAAAATGATTGTGATTAGTATTGTAATTAAGAAAAAAAATGACTATTTTGACTTGTGATGGGAGAGGAAAGCGACAAACCGCTTATTTTCCTTCTACATATGACATTCTCCAAGAAGACAAACTAATAACAGATAAACCTGTTATTAGAGCAAATAGCCTACAAGCATACTGAATCTGCTTCACGCTAACTTAATTTGTATTAACTGTATAATCCACTGCCACTGCCATTAAATTATGGCACATTTAGAATTTTTATTTTTACATGCATGTCATTGACACATGTTGTTGTTTGTGGTTATTGTGTGAAAACAGCTCAGATTTAGGCATGCTACTTCCTCTGCCAACGCACAGCACAGCGTCTGGTCGCTTGCTCATTTCTCCATCTGTCACTGTCTCTGTGGCATACAGAGATAGCCACTTACCGGAAGTCCATAGTCTGTTGTTTGTGTATGAAGTCTAAGATGCAGGACGCCAGTTCAAGAACCAGTCATAACCGGTTTATAGTCAGGTTCATGTCGGAAACACAAAGTACTGCATGATTAGTCACACAGAGCTTTAACGTTGGCTCCTATTGTAAATGAAAATACCCACTATTAAAAAATGTGACAGTTGGTCTTACATCAAAAATATAACATTATGACGCACTTTAAAGAATAGAAGCCTAAATCTAATGGTTAAGCCGACAGTTTCATCATGTTATCATTTATCAGAAGCATGTTGTCCTTTGACGTGCTGAAAGAACATAACTTGTATATGTTGAAAACATGCCTTTTCCCCCTTTTTTCATAATCCATCGTTTATCAAAATGCAAATCGGTTTGGCTTAAAAATACATGTCAAATTCATGTTTAGCCATCACACACTATTAGTCCTTGTATGAGCTCATGCACTGTAGTTGATCTACTGTATGTTAGAAAGAAAAGGAATTTCCCTTCATCAGTAGCCTATCACTGAATGTATTCAAATAAGGTGGCTTTAATCAACATTGGTGCTAAGATGCTTTATGGCCATCAAGATGCTGTTAATTAGTTTTTCCCTCTCTAATTTCATGCATTGCACACACACCTCTCCCAGAGAATGCTTCCTGTTGAGAAAACAGTAACATAGTTATCGATAGCTAAAAACATTCATGCAAATTTCCATTTCCTATTTATAAACATCAAACAAATGACAGCCGACATGCTGAGTTCTTCAGCCCTTCGCAACTCCAACGTCCTCCTCAAGTTTCAACTTAAAGGGGTCAGTTCACCCCCAAAATCAAAAATACATATTTGTCCTCTGACCTGTAGCGCTATTTATCCATCCAGATTGTTTTGGTGTGAGTTGGAGATAACGGCCTGAGGGATGACTGCATTTTTTGAATATAATGGCACGTTGAAACATCACCAGACCTGAGTATCTGTGTATGCAGTGTACTCTAACTGTGATTTACACCTGGGTGTCCACAGCTCCCCAACAATGGTAAAAACAACACATCCTTTTCACATATTGTGCAAAGGGAACTTTAGACATCTATAGTGTCATTGGAATGTTACACTTTCCACTCTTTTGTGATAGTTTGTGGTAAGATTTTATGTTGCTATGAACAAATATGCAGCCAAACTGAATTATTTGTTTTACTGGGATAGTTGACCTATTCTGCCATCTCGTGGTACATAGAGGTAAAGCATCTATTTCCAGCAAACAAGCTCAGTGCTGTACAGGTGAGAGAGAAGTAGGTCAGGCACTCCAGGTTTTGGCAGTGTAGTCTTTTTTGCTGCACATTCTCTACATAGTCTTATGTCTCGTGATTTTAAGTGTGTTTTTAAAATGCAGACGTACTGTAGGGAGTGCATTATAGAGAGAAGAGTTTCCATTGGAAGAAGACAGAGGCGAGGCAACCACTGTGAATAATTCACTCCTCCTTTGTCCTGCAAAATTACGAAATATAAACCACTACCCGCATTTACACTCCTGAAGAGTTAAAGTGATTCTCTGATCACAATAATAGGTTTGTACTACATTTCTTCTTATGTTAATGCTGCTATATCTTTCAGGAGCTGCTTGGATGGGAGTGAGAGTCTAAAGCACAGTTTCTTTACAGACAGAAACTATCCAGAAGGTGTGTCACCATTGCCGTTTGCTCACTCCTGTTGGGGTTCTAAGAGCAAAACAGGAATCTGAGAGGCGAAGTGACACTTTACTGATGATTATTTACCTTTTTAAACAGAAATCTAATTCCGCCTTTCATTTATGAAGTATTGTATCTGAAATCAGACACCACCTTCCCCTAACCTCATGCCTCTTATGACTGTACCTCCACGTATGTATTGAGGCCATTTACTATATGCAGGATTATTTATTGTCAAGTGTATTTTTATTTTTGATTACCACCTATTTTAACTTTGCAGGAATGGCAAGCAAGTCCTGCAATCCCATAATGTGACCTAACTATCCTTCGCACTGTCGCTACTAGGCTATGGTACTGGCATTATATAAGATCAATTCTGGGAACTGAAGTCATCTGCTTTGTGTCTTTTATGAATGTTTATATTGTGTTGCTCGCCAGTGTCTCCAGGAGGACACCACTATAAGAATGTATCAGCGCTCAGTCAGACAGGCGGCCCTGCTCATTTGCAGGCTCTGGCTGGATCCCATGGCCTGGACAACTTGCGTCACTCGGTCTCATTCTCTCTCTATTCTAGTGCAGTAATATTGGTCCTGACGTTGGCCTGTTAAAATCAGTCCTCTGACGTTGTTAGAAGGGTGATGGGGGGGGGGGTTAGATAGGGTACAAATACAGGCATACACACTAAAGTGCAGCCACTTCTCTGGGGGAGAAAAGACGAAGAGAGTTTGGCACAAGGAGCCGGTTTCGCCCAAACCTCAGGGAAAGGAGGAAAGGAGGAGGACATGCTGGCTCATCAGTTGTACTGTCACATGACTTTCTCACAGGTAGGTGACTGACTCACTAGATCAGAAGAGCTTTGTTGTTTGTTTGGGAATCCAGTTGGCTGGTAATCACCTCTGCTGATTCACTAATAACAGATCTTTGATGACAGGAAAGCAAGGTGATACTTTCTTCTGGGTTTTTTTTTAGGAATTAATTTAGGGGTTCTGGCTCGTGTGTGTGTGTGTGTGTGTGTGTGTTTGCATGTTAGGAATCAAAGGTAGCCACGCTGGGCTTCTGTTCAGCATCCATTAACTCTTTTTTTAAAAATATCCTCATGACTTTTAATGACACATCCATGAATCAAAAATGTTTTATTCCCAGCAGAACTTTACTCTGCTTTAGCCCAAACGTCATCCCCTTCAGCTATCTTCCCCCAATCCAAACATACACACAGGACCAATCTCACGCATTCCGTGCATTGACTCGGTCAACGGTTGGACTTCTGATGTCAATCCCACCAGCAGTTCTGTCCGTAGGTCCCTGTGGATGAGCCTGGCTCTAACTGACCTCTCATATCCTGTAATACAAAATTCTTGTCCTTGTCCTGTTGGCTGTGAGTGGGTAGGCCTTACATTCCTCTTGTGGCTTTGCACTGGTCTGTCTTTCGCTTTCCTTCCCCCTCTTCTCATTCCCCTCTTCCTCCCTCTGTTTTTTATGCCTCTCCAAGGTAGTCCAGATGTGGGCTAGCCTGGCTCTATTGCAGTTATACTCTACCTCTGGCTACAAATGATAACAAAGACCACTGCTTGGCCGGGTCTTTCACTGCTTCCCTGCTTCGTTTCCATTTGACAGAACAGACTTACTGACAGCCACTGCTGCTCTGGGATCTCTACCCTTCAGGCTGTTGATATTATACTGGCATTGTGGCTTTAAAGTGGGCTTGATTGTTTTTGGATAAGCTTTTGAGGAAGCAGACAGTCCAAGGCTAAGACAGACAGGGCTGGATGGATTCTAGTTGCACAAGTGGAAAGATTTCAAGTGTTTGGCTGTTAACTCTTAGTAAAACATATACAGCTAAAGCTAACTGAATGCAGGGTGTTAATACAAAACATTTTTGCCTCAAACAAGCTGAAGAAAATGGCTCTTGTGTTTCACTTCTGGATTATAATATTATGCGTTAAACTGTTGCATATACTTGTTAGACTACTGCTGGGACTTGCAACATTTCCAGCAGGGAGTAAAACCATTAGAGAAAATTTTCTCTGTCCTTCGTTATATCCACATGTTTATTTTGTTGTATGGCCTTGCACTGGTTCCAGGTGAAAGTTACATCACTGCCATCTGGAAATTATTTTCACAAAGAAAGAGTCGAAGTGATGTTCAGTCGGAAAACAAGTTTGGTCATGTGGCAGCTCTGCCTGGCCTCCATCCAGATCTAATTCCCCGGCTGGTTTTATCTGAAATAGAGTACCTTAAAAGGTTGACCGAGAGACACAGAGAGACAGACAGAGGGAGAACGGGACGGAGGGAGGCTGGGGAAGGGAGCATTTCCCGTAATCACATCATGAAGGCGGCGCTGTTCCCCCCTTCCTGTTTACTCTCATGTCTCAGACACAGTCCAGGTGACATGAACAATGAACGCGATGGATCTCCTCTGTCGTTGCAGACACAGGGACATCACTCTGCTTCGTCCAAGCCTCACACTCGCTGTAGGATGTCTGAGGGAGACGTTACAGTGCTGCCCTTTGGACCTGCGTCTCTGGACCTGTCCAGGCAGGAGCACCGGACACTGACCAGACTGTACAGCCAGAACGGAGGATATCACCTGAGGATTTTACCAGATGGAACTGTGTGTGGTGGCAGGCAGGACAATGACCCTTATGGTGAGGAAGGAATCTTTTTTTTTTTTTTTTTTCCCTTTTCTTTCTTTTTGAAGAGTCATTGGTTGTTGTATCTCAGAATGAGGAGCAAACCTAAAGATACGGAGGAGAGTCTTTTGGCTAGTCATTGTCATGATTCGCATTTTTATTTTGGCATGTGTTTTACGTCGGATGCCCTTCCTGACACAACCCTCTGCATTTATCCAGACATGGGACTGGCACATGAAGACACTGGCTTGTGCCCCCCTGCGGAGTCTTTTGGCTATAACTAGCTATATTCTGTACACGGAGCTCATATCTACTGTTTTGACTTAACACTTTAAGTGAAAGCTTTAACTTTACTGATGATTAAAAGTCTTATTGGTTTTTCAAATAGTGACAAACAAAAGAGAAGAGGTGAGTTGTTTTGGATAAAAGTTATCTTGGGAAACTCATAACTGGACTTAAAAAAATGGAAGAATATTAAGGCTCATGAGCGTGGGAAGTTAATTATTACTTGAACAAACTGTTAATGTCCTCTTGAGCAAAGTATTTCATCACAGCAGTTCTGGTAAAGCTGCTCAGTGATTTGGGTCTGTACCGAGAAGTATTTTCCCTGTGTACACATTCAGACGACAGGGCCTGAAAAATGCTGGGAAAATACTTAAATCAGGAGAAATCCGTTGGTACCATTGCATTTATCTTATACTTTGGAAAGGCAACAAAAAAAAGTCATGCAGCGGTGTTATGTTGACCAGTTTCATATGTTTGTGTTGCAGACACCCTGAGGCTGAAGGCTGTGAGCGTAGGAGTGGTAGTCATCAAGGGTGAGGTGACAGGAAGGTACCTGGGTATGAATAAAAATGGACGCCTCTATGGATCAGTGAGTTTGTCACAAAATTACTGCCGCCATGAGGTAGACCTAGTTTTGGATGGGAAGATTAATTACAGTTACAATATCAAAAGAAACAGCACAAATGTTGCTAGACGTGTCGTGATGAAATGAGATCTATTTCTCTTTGTAACTGTTACCTAATAGTTTTAGGAGCTGTTTATATTGAGGCTACTTTTGTCAAATCACATAATACTTATGAACTTGCCAGTATTAGTTTACACTCACTAATTTCTACAGTTTTGTAATAGCCTTGGTTATTTCCACAACTGCAAAACACTGGAAAATCACAGTGCCAAAGGCTGACCAAAGGATTTTTTGCATAATATAAATCACTGTGAGCAATAATTTGTCATTGGAATGTATAAATCTACAGTTGAGTAACACAAGCTATTAAGGAATTTGCCGTGTTCTTATTTCTATCATTCAGCACTTTACACTATTCTTTACTCTTTACTGTTCTGTTGCTGTGTGTATATTCGCACAACCTTTAAAATGAAGTTACAGGAAGAATTAGAAGACTTGCAATAAAACAAACCATCCTCTGCTCTTCTCTTTTCTTTCCCAGCAAGCACTGAACGATGAGTGTTACTTCCTGGAGAAGTATGAGGAAAACCACTACAACACATATTGCTCTCAGAAGTACAACTGGTATGTTGGGCTGAAGAGGAACGGCCAACCCAAAGCAGGACCAGACACCCACCAAGGTCAGAAGGCCATCTTCTTCCTGCCAAGGCCTGCAGGCAAGATGTAAAGCAAGACGGCACCAGGAACCGTGGACACGCTCACTGAAGTCTTTAAATGCACATTAAAAGTGCAATTTTACGCTGGGCAAAGTATCCCATTCAAAGTTCACTTAAAATCAATACAAACGGGCGGTAAAAGCCTGAAGCAAACACATAATGCTGTTGTAACAGTTAGTTCAAGCTCTGTTTTCATGTTAATAACCTAAATGTTTGTTTATTCCTCTTGTTTATGCGTGGAATATGCGTTTCGGGCTAAGCAGCGTACTATTATATGCTCATTACAGAGCTATGAGCTAATATCCAGAATACTTTCTGCCTCTAAGCACAAATACACCCTCGCACTGCGGACAGAAAATGTGTGCGGTATCAGTGCACGTCAGTCTTGATAAATGCGTGTTCACTTAGAACCCAAGTATGAAATACCACTGCTGGAAGCCAGGAATGGACCGCTTTTACTCAGAAATAGTTTTACAATTGATCACGTCTGGCACAAAGGAAACCAACAAGGCAGAAAAAAAAAAGAAAAAAGCTGACTATCTGGCGTTGACTTAAAACTCAAGCAAACAAAGTCTACAGTGCCGGGAATAATGGTAGTGATATAATTATTTCAGTGCCTTTTAACAGATGTTTGCTGACTTCTGCTCAACCTTGTCTGGTGGCCATTTCTGTAACCACTTGTGTTCTATCTGAAATGTCAGTCAATTTAAAAGGTAATTTTATGAAAGCTATGAAAGTTCCTGCACGCAATATTAGAAATATCTACTGGTGATAAAACAGACTAAAATGCTGTTGACTTTAAGGACAGCTTCCATACGACACAATCTTGCTCTTGAAAAGTGCACCCCATGGCACGGTCCGCCACGACAACAGTGAAACATTAGGGTAATTATATTGTATTTTTATCTTGTTGTTATGTGCCCGGGTCAGCCGACAGTCTTCAAGGCAGATGTGAAAACTTTGTTTCAGTAATGAGTGAAGTTACTGTCGAGTTGTATGTTTAGGGAAAGGAGGAACCAAAGATGATTTAACACCTCGGTGACAACAAACGCTCAAGTGTGGATTATTTGATTTTGGTTATAAGGAGGCCGAGACGGACCAAATATTGACCATTCTGTCCTGGACCACAACAAAGTTTCCTTTCGCTGGCCAGAATGGCTACGCTTCACAGCCCAACAGATTTCTGTAGACGTATTTCTTTTCTTTGTTGAAACACATGTTACTGTACCATTATACTAAAAATGGTAAAATTACTATTGTGAATATTTATTTTAAAAAGTTTTATTGCTAATAAAATGTAATGGTACTGAACATTGTAATGGACATTTTCGAAATAATAATTATCACATACATAGTAAAGGAGCAAAAAGGTCATAGATCGCCTTTTCACAAAGTAATACATATTGTATTAAGTGTATTTAAATGTATGAAATAAGTCTACATTAATATCCTTTTAAAAAAAAATAGTATGTTTGATTATTGTAACTATGATTATTGTTCTTCCTAAAACACAGACATGTGAATAAACGTTTATAACCGTACATACGCAGCGTGTCCAGAGCATGTGTTGCTAATCAGCTGGCTGTATGTGTAAAGTGTCTCTGGCATTAAATGTGAACATCTGTGTTCGCATTAAGTGATCTCACTCTTACAGGTGTTTACCAGAGACACCTTCCTCCTTACGAGTTGGCCACTGTCCAGGCTGTACCCCGCCTAAGGCCCAAAGTCACTGGGATAGGCTCCAGTCACCCGCGACCCCTAACGGGAACAAGCGGTAGAAAATGACTGACTGACTGACTGACCTTCCTCCTTATGACACAAGAACTAGAAATAATACTGTTTGGCCACAAGATGGCAGCATTGCTTTAGGTTCAGCGGCGTTTCGCTCAAACTGGCACTGACGGCTTCAAAAGCTCCAGTGTTTTAGGCTCAATTTATTATTGGTACACGTAAGGGTCTCGCCAAACCCCAATAGGTAAATCTAAGAAACCACACAGTTGCTGTCCATAGCATGTGATTAGCCAGCTGTAGCTACTGTAAATTAGTTATGAACAGTTATCTTAAAAACATGAATTAGCTTAATTCAGACCACACAACTGTTTTTTCATACCTTACTTTGCTGAGTGTCTTAACCCAGGCAGCCGTACAAAGTCTTTACATGAATAAAATACAGTATAATTAATTAATAAAATTGTGATTGATATCCGAAAAAATCTGAAAAAAGATACAAGACCAAGAATCTGACCAAATATTCATTTCCAAATTTTACAAAAAGAAAAACCCATGTGCACTAATTTCAGCAAAGACTCTCCGCTTTCCATGATTGTATCCATGAAGTTGTGACAGATGATCCCAGCACAATGCAGAGGACGACCTCGATTCACCCAAATCAAGTATTTTCACCACATTTTTGGAAGCAATGGCATTTTTCATCTGATCCACACTTAATGTGTAACGGCTGAAACAGAACATGGCCTGAAACGCTGTTTCAGAGGCCGCTGTGCCAGGAAAAAGATCCTGGAGGAAACACAGGAACGTGGTTTAAGATGTTTGGGAGGACTGGAGCTGATTCATGGCTCCAACAAGTTCCATATTATTGTGGGATTTAAACAGAGTTGGCAGGAACATTACAGTAGGATTATTACTTTTCCAAGAGTGTGACAAATTACCATTTCAAATTGAGTAATAGTTCTACATTTTCCAATTTAAGAAATTACTATGCAATGACCCTTTGTAAATGTCAGATCACAGGTGAATTATCCTACTTTATCTCCTCTGATTTGTTTTCCTGATAATATTTCATTGACTTCTCTGCTGAAGGACTAACATTGACTTTCTCAGTTGTCAGTAAAGCTGAAATTGAATCAGCTAAAGTATTACAGTATTTATGTTTTATGTTACTTTATACTTATATTCCACTAAATTTCTGTGGAAGTTACTGCAGTCTTTACTCCACTTGACTGCTATAGTAACTATTAATTTGCCAAAAAAGCAATCTGTCTTACTTGAGGACACTGACCGGACACAAGGCTGTTGGTGGACAAACATTGACTATTACGCAACCTGTGACCTCTCATTTACGGGACAGTCTGTCTCCTTCTTTCCACCAGGCCACCCTATGAAGCAGCAGAGCGCGCACACACACACACACACACACACACACACACACACACACACACACACAGAGAAACCTGGTTGGCCATTGGCCTGCAGGGCTGTGCAGGGCAGGAAGGGAATCATTCACTGTAAACTGAACAAGAACTGGCTTCCTCTGGGAGTCCCCTAGCTAGACAGCAGCCAAGATCCCTGCAACACAAACCACTCTAGCACACACACAGATCAACGCGTACACACCCTGGAACTGGGACACATTCTCTCATCTGTTACTCCTCTCTCTTTCCTCAATTCCGTCTTTCTTTACTCTCCCTTCCTGCCCGTCTCTCAATTTGCAGCCTCCTTTAACCTCAGTCTCTGTCTTATTGCTTTCTCCTCATCATTTTCTCCCAGCATTCTCTTTTGTCTCTTTGTTCCTTTATGCTAGTATTCTTCCTAACTTCTTTTTTTACCACCATATACTGTATATATGCAGCATACTGTATATACACACATTCCAGTATCTATTTTCTTCTTCTCTTTTATGTATCCACATGTCTCACCCGATCTTTCCTATTTTTCTAATTAACCTATTTTCTTTCTGTTTCTCTATTTCTTCCTTTCTTTCAATCCATTCATCAGAGAAGTTCCCTATTACCATTTCAGGTCTTCAAAAGACCCTGCACCCTCGTTGAGGAACTCCAACAACTTAGATTTGAAGCAGATTCGAATATTTTAATCGCACCCTCCGTTGTCAAACCCAACAAGAAAGGCATTAAGATAAAGAGTGCAATGCTTTTAAAGCGTACCAAGGCATTGAAAAAAAATTAATAAATTAATAAAGGGGGATTCACTGGGCAAAATCTTACCAAATAATGACCCATTTCTTTGGATAAAAAAAGTCACTGTACCCCTGTGGTTGCTCTGCTCTGCCCCTCTCCTTTGCTCTCATCCTGTTCTGGTGGCCTCATCATGAAAACAGAGATGCTTTGTCAACGTTACTGTGTGCATGCTATTCCCTTCACCTTTCTCCTGCACACACACACACACACACACACACACACACACACACACACCAATAGGAACGGAAACGGGATGCATATCCGTCAGCTGATCCGACTGGAAATGCTGACACTGGTCTCCCCATCTGCCACTGCTCTCTGAGACAAGAGGAGAGGGAGGCAGAAAGGGGGAGAGAGGGAAAGAAAATAGGGGGACAGAGAAGGCGAGAGGGAGCATTTTGACAACCCAGAGAATTGCCCGGATGCTTGTGGTTGGCCCGACAGCAACTGTTTTCCTAATAGATGATTTGTGCTGGATAGACACATTCTGCAGGGGCTCCAAACATGCAGCTTTCCCTCAGAGTGGGAGCGAATGGCATTTGTCAACCAATAGACCCTTTCGGATTTAGCCACAGAATACAGCAAAGGGAAACTGGCACAGTTGTTCCTAAAAGAAGAAGAGGAGCTATTACTGTAAAAAAAAAAAAAAAAAAAAAAAAAAAAAAAAAAAAGGCTTGAGAGATTTATGAGTGTCTCTTTGGTGCACTTCATGTTTGACCCTCTTCACATGGCACTCATTTAGGTCGTCTCTCTGCTATTTCACGGTAGCGTGTGACTGGCTTGCAAGTATGTAAGCTGAGAGTGGCTGCACTGTTTTGGCGAAACAAAGCAAAACAAAGGAACGAGCCAAAAGCGACTGAACGCTTGTTCAGTGCAGCTTTAAGTCTCCAATTTGCTTAGGGGCTGAGTTCATCAAAGCTGCCACATTAGATGTTTTATCCACTCCCTGACAGGCAGCAGTGCTTGTAACTTAAGGAGTGGATACGCCAGTGGTGTGGTTAGGGTAATTCGTTCATTATTTTAGCCGTGAACGTTTTGATTAGAGCATGTGCAGACATGGGCTGCGGAAGGTGGAGGATGAATGTAAAAGGAATGAACACAACCGAAGGTTTTGCGATCAGCACCAACAACTACTTTCACTACTACAACTACTAAAAAATTGTGTAAGTAGGCTCCTTAAAGGAATAGTTCAACATTTAAACAACCAAGATATTGTATTAATTAGTGAGCATGAGAGGTGCTGGTATAGGTCGATTTTCTTTACCTTTGCTCAGAGCCAGGCTAGCTGCTTCCCCTTGCTCAGTCTTTACACTGTTCTTTCTTTTGACCCTTGAAACAAAATAGTTACCCATGAAAACCAGCGTACTAGCTCAGACCCAGGTGGTAAAACTCAAGGGCTCACTTACTAGCTTTTATCTGAGAGCTTTCAACTGTATCATACAGACTTTTTCTTGCTCAGTTGTTGGCACGTGACCAAAGTACAGAACTTAAGTCACATGATAACAAGTGGTTGCATATGGAATCCATACTGGAAGCTTTAAGTGCTTCAATACGTCAAATGTTAAGGTCAGGTGTAACCTAATATGTGACCGGTCACAAACGCACTTATTGATCACTTTAGCTTCTAGCTAACAGGCATTGCTACTCTGCCAATATTAGCAACAGAATGTTATTCTCTTCGTGTGCAAACCGGGGTTCCAGTGGTACAAAGCGTTTTTTAAATTTTTTTAAATACACTGGTTCATGCGCAAAATTATTCTCAGCTTTTTAAACTTCATGAAAAGAATCATGTTTATTATGTCATTGTTGTTATGCTATGTTTCTCTCTTATGTGACAACCTCGATTGACTGCGTATTGAGGGTCCCTGATGAAGGCCACAGACTGAAAGGCGTTGCTTTGATGAGTTGTTTGCAATACTCATGTTCAGTGTTTCAGGAGCTTAATACTTAATACTTGAACACCTACTCAACCCCCCGTGCTAACATAAATTTAACCTACTGTATTTGTGACATATCGCTTCTATTATGCTTACTTATTTCTCACTGTGGACAGTTTTTGGAGTGCATCGGGAGGGAAAATTTTGTAATTCTTCTGTAGCAGTCCGGTATAACTTCCATATCGTACAATTCTACGCGTCAGGATTTATGCCCAGTGCCAACGGTCAGTGCCAACACAGGAAGTAATGTGCAATAAATGTAGGAAGGTGGAAAGTAACAGTTAACCATCTCCTAGTGGCCATGCGCAGATATTGTAGAAAGGGAGAATTTTTAAGAAATATTGGCACTGGACAGAATCTGGGAAAGTGTCCCCAGATGGACCTCCATCGTCAGTCTCTGATTGTTTCACCCTGTCGCACCTGCATGCACACACTATTTCACACACACTTTGTATAGAGCCCAGTGTCTTACACGTTTTGAGTGTGACCCTAAATCACTGCTTGTGCTTCCGCAAATATGGAAGAACTGCCATCCATTGTTTTAGTTGAGTAGGCGCACGCACACACAGACACACACACACACACACACACACGCACACACACTCCTTGTTGGGACCGGAAGCTGGCCTGTCTTCTCAGCTGTGATGTCTCACATACACAAATACACTCTCACACACAGACCAACTGGTGCGATGACGCCTGTAATGGTCAAAAATATCCTGAATGGGATAGTAGGCAGTGAAGTCATACCTCTTTCTGCTCCTTTTAACATCCTGGGAATTTACTGACACTTACAGTGCAGCCTGACACCAGAGATTAATTTAACACACGCATTCACTCATGTACAGAAACCCTATAGTATTAAAGTCAGGATATTAGTTTCTACGACCCTTTGTGGACACCGTGATGTCGTGACATGTCCCATATTACTCAGCATCCTGAGCTCTGGGTCCTTTTGCTGAAAACAACTTTTATTAGTGCGTCTTTCAAAGTATCTGTGACGTTTTAGACTTCCTGATGACGTTCAGAACGCAGGAAAGGGCCTACTGTTTGTATTGTATAGCATTGTTCAGAAGTATTATTCACTTCTATCCCATTATAACTTTAAAATAGAATCCAGAACTTCAGGCACAACATCATGAGGTCCCCTGAAGGGACGCTAATGATTTTCCAGGGAATGACATAAATGACGGTGATGATAATTATGATAATTATTACTACGTACAACTTAAAATGGGAAATCATCTCTGTAGCATGGGACCAGGATTTCAGCCAAAAATGGGAAAATAAAACTGATGTTTTGGTGGGTGGAATTCATATTCCTGTACGCTGTCTGAATAAATTTAACACAAATATAACAACAATATGGAAACTTATTTTATTTGTTGGCTTTCATTCTTGTTTACTTTGTGTATTTGATATCTTTATATGTCTTGACTGGAGACACAACTGCAATTTTTTTGTTGAAGGCAATCGCAATAAATCACTCAAGAATCTCATTATTGTGTATTTACTCCCCATTCAGTCTTTCACTCCTAGTTCTTTGAATAAATGAATCTGAAAAGAAGTGGTGTGCAACAGAAACCATCCAACGGTGTAATTTTGTACGTACAGATTGGAGCACCCACTCCTCTGGCAAAAAAACAAACACAGGCATGACTGCACTTGTGTCAAGGACATGATGCAAAGGGCATTACAGTATCCTCTTTTCATTTCCCTGGAAGTCATCATGGAATAATTCTTATTCTGGCAGTGAATGCGTAAGCAAAGCCTTTACACCCACTCTTCTCTGTGTCGCTGCTTAGTCTCCTTTCTCGGAAAGAAACGTCCAAGTTTAACCTCTTATCTCTTCCCCTTCCCTTTCCCCTTCCTGTCATTCAGTACATGATAATAAAAGAAGAAAGAAAACTTGTCCAACTGAAGGAAAAATAGATCTTTAGACAAACGTTAAGGCCTATTTATAGCAAAATACTTCACATTCCACACATCCCAGATATATCATATTGTTTGGTTGTGGCCGTGGCCATGTCGTTGCAGGATACTGTGGCTTTCTCCCTGTCTTACTCACTCCCCCATTTTTATTCTGTCCCCACTTCCTTTCCTCTCTGTTTTTAGGCAACATCCTTTTTTTAATGTGTGCTCAGGGGAGTAGCTATAATTGTACTCTCGTTCTCCAGAAAGAATGTCTAAAGCAAAAAGAACTTTTGAAGTGGCCCATTGTCTGAAGGTGAGGAGGTGGTGGAGTGGGTGGTGGGGAAGAATTGGAAAAGCAGGGACTAGTGGAAAGGTGAGCAAATAGGACAGAAGAGGGAGGGCCGGAGAGAGAAATGACAACAGACGAGAGAAAGTTATGTGAGTAAAGAAAACACATCGTACTGCTACATTGCTGATTGAGACTAGGGCCTGCATGTCTTCACTAATGAAAATCTACACCAGCATTTTCCGTTCAGTGCCCACATTGTAATGCCAAAACAATACAACAATACTTAATTTGCTTTTGCCGGTCCAACCCTGTCTCTTACGTCCATTTATATACTACTTAATGGGAAGTGCTACGGAAAACTCTGGGCAGTGTTCGGAAGGGATGGTGGGCCTATAAAGCCAAGGATTTTGACTCACGAGGCCAGGGTTCATGTCCTGCATCCCAGTGTTTCGTTAGTTTTAAGCTATAAGAGCACTAACACAAATTAAACGTATCTTCCAGGCCTATTTCTTAACCACCCAGCAAGTGCAATTTATCCAATTATCCAAAATGTCCAAATATGAGCTACAAGAATACTATTTAACATAACTAACGTTAGAATGCAAATGGCAAGAAATCAAGCTTGTTATGATGAAAAAAGTCTCAGCTAAAATACATACAATACATTCCTACTTTCAAGCCACCTTGGCAGGTTAAAATGAACTGTGGCTATGTTCTGTTTAATTTGTTAAAAACAAAAAAAAAAATTGACAGGTAAGTTGGAAAACAAGCAAAGCTAGCCTTACAAACAAGGAGGTTATTTAAAGCTTACAATGCTACTCAGGCTAGCTAAAGTTAGCAAGCAGTGAAACAAAGCCGGCATGTTCTAATGAAAAACGTTTCAGTTAATCAGCATCTAACGTTTAATGTTCTAATGCATTTATTATTTCTAGAACTGTGGCTCTGTTCTGTTTAGTTCGATTTCAATTAAAAAACACACAACTTTAATGTCGCAATTAAGAAAAACGACATATTCACATCACATAGGCCTACCTTATCCTGTGCGCTTTTTTCCATCTTCAACGTCCTCCTCTTCCGCCACTCCTACATGTTCTTTCAGGATCCATCGGTCTGAATTTACCCTAAGTTCATCAAAATAAGTCGCAGATAGAGTTATTGCCGCATTAACCAGCTGGCTCACGTTGACCTATTGACCTTGCGTAGCGCGTTGCCATGGCTACACAGCGAGTCAGTGAACTCCGTACAAAGTGTGAGGAGCGTGTGCAACACAGAGAGTTACCATTTTCATTTTATGTTCTTCATATGTATTTATGCCATTTAAATTTGATTTGTATGTGCTGCTGTTCTCTACCTGAATGTTTGTACATTAGCATGTTGCTTTAAACATATATATATATGTATAACAGCATTTAACAGCAAATATGTTTATATTGGCTCATTTTTAGGATAGGCGGTAAACGCAATTTTTAAGAGACAGGGTTGGATGGCCATACACAGCACCATTATTCATTCTGCCAGGCCGGGTTCAGATACTGTACATCACATGACTATCATAGGTGCAAACATTAGCGATTTCAAATGGCTTTGGAAAGAGTGTTCAAAAAGATTCATTCATAAAATTTCATTCATGACAATCGTCAAAATGAAGTTTAAAAAAATTATAATCAAAATGATCTGCTTTAATGTGGACTACATCATTTTTTTGCCTTTTTGGGGGTTGTTATAGGTGATTTACATAAGCTGTAATTACAGAGGATATCAGTGAGTGATTGGTGATACATTTTGTGTACATCCAAGTGTGTCTGATACCTTACTCAACCAATAAAACCTTGATACAGTACATGATTCACTGAAAAACATCTGAATGCACACGTGGGACCATGAAACCACGGACAAGTAGTCACAATTAAAACAACTGAAGACAGATTTTCCCAAGGAAAACAGGAGGAAATTCGACAATCTAGTTAAGTTAAGTATCTATCAGTTTTCTGTTTTGGGCAATTTTCAAATTAGAGGAAGCTGATAATAAATTATATCTAATACCTTCCTCAACTCTGCTGAACATGTTAGACAGCGCCATCAGTATACGAGATTGGTACAAGCTTAAACAACATGGTGTTATCCTTTTAAGTGCACCATCGAAGATGAACGCAACTGTGCTCTCGTTTGAGGTGAAAGCGCCACGTGATCATGGTTCAAAGTGCTGCTCCTGGGCCCAGATGGACTGCAGTGCCAGAATGGTTTCATGTTTGATTTATAAGGGAACTGCTTCGAGCACACCCTCAACATTGTTTCACAGCTTCATGCTGCCGTCCAGCGTACCTGCCCCGGGCTCAGGGCATAGGCAGGTCTTAAAGGGGGGGACTCTCTCTTTTTCCAGTCCTTTAGTTATTTTTTACACTCCCTCTGTTCCGGCCTGTTCTCTCGGCTCCCCTCCCAGTGATTTTGTCTGTATAATTTTACTAAAAATGAATGCCTTTAAGCTTCTCGCTGAAAATAGCACGTCTGTTACTGTAACATAACAGTGGGAGGGTTAGTCAGCTGTCCAACAAAAAGGAGTGAACCGGACAGAGCTGTATTTCATTTGAAGCAGTTAAGAACACACTGACTTTATATTACTTTCCAAAGTGACTGTACATTGCATTCATAATTTCCTAACTGCATTTTAATGCTGCTGGTCCAGTGGTATATGCTACTAAAAGTATTGTTAGAAATGTAATATATGCTTTAGAAAATGGTGGTGAGTAACATAAAGTACATGCAATGTGGATTCACTGGGAACTACATTTAATGTAAAATAGTTATGCATTTGAACCCTACCTGTTTGATACTTTTTTGTATTTATCACCATCCCTAATGTTTACCTGCCATTATCAGGACTGACAGTGAAAGGTTTCTGTCTACAGGGAAATGCCACTCAATGCAGGCGTTTCTAAAATAGGTTTTCGCAGTGGTCTCCAAATGTATGGGCATTATTAATGACATTGAAAACTTCCAATCGAAAGCCTAAGACAATCCTTTTTTTGAGCTGATGAGTAGCAGCAGATTGGTGATGAAGGCGCTAACAATACAAGTCTGTAGTCCCAAAGGCAACACAAATCTACTCAACCCCGCAATAACTGAGTTTCTGGCCAATTGGGGGCAGCAGAAACAAGCTGCAAACTCAACATTTTACATTGTCACCTTTAAAGTATATATGGGGAACATGTTAGCAAACTGTTGCTCGTTAACTTCTTATAAACACCTGAGGGAAATATCTGGCTCCTTAGCTGCTAAATGCGCCATGTGCTCACCAGCTAGTCGCCAACTTTAAACCATTTTGGTGTGTCGTTTGGCACTGGACCGGTAGCGTATAGTCGGGGTTTTCCGAGCTTTTCTGTTGAAAACAATGCTGATGGGATGGAACCAAAACAGTAAAGTTGCGGACTTGAAAACTAAAAAAATGAGCTGAAAGATTAGGGTGACAATTATCTGTGGGTTCATCACTTCGAGCAACCCTTTTCACGTACATTGTCATTTGACACATTGTTAAGATCAAAATTTTGACTATAGCATCTTTAAGTTTAGGAAAACATTTTGTTTTTTGATGCCATCTTTTGACCACGATCCTTCTCTAACCTTATTTAAGTGCTATGACACTTGCCTTGACATAACCACAATAATGTTAATCACGCTTTAGGGGCAAATATTGTGGGGAAACAAGTGAACATTTTGCGTTGGCAGTGAACATTTTGCAGATACTTTCAATATAAGTTTCCTCGTTATGTTGAATGTAATATGTTGATCAGAAAGCTGCCTGCATTACATTTTATGTGTTTGCTACTGAAAATTAGCTGTCTATTAACATAGTTTTAAGGAGTCTTGGTTATGTACGCACACATATTGAATGTACATGTAGTGCATAGTACTTGTAAATATATAAGTACTTGTGTGTTTAATGTGTAGTGTGTGTGTGCATGTGTATTAGAGACATAGAAAAGAAGGTTTTTAACAATCATTAAAAAACATTTTGTCCAAGCAGCGTTTGCAGTCATTCCAACTCCGACTCTCTTCTCCTCCTCCTCTCTCCATTTTTCCCTCTCTCATTCAAAACTACAAACTTCTAACACTCACACAAACAGACTCCCTCCCATGGCCCAAGGCACACAGTGTACAGTTACTCACATCCCCAGGAAGCGGAGGTATGACATCACCTTATCATCTCCTGTGGGCCCATGGGAAGACCGGAGGGGGGAGAGACTGAGAGAGCGAGAGTGGGAGAGAAAGAGCGGAAGAGACAACAGAATAGAGTCCAAGGGGGGAAAAAAGACAGTTAGAGAGATAAGAGGAAATAAGGAGAGAAAAAGGTATAAGACAGCAATAAGAGATGAGGTGACAAAAGTGATTTTGACATCACAGCAAAACATGATGAATGGGCTGTTTTCCGCTTACACAGTTGCTGCATTAAAGCTGTTACTGTCAATCACACACAAAAACATGTAAGTACTCAAGACTTACTTTATATGGCATGCGTTAAAAACAGAGACCTCTGAAAACAATCACTGCGGTCGGTGTAATAATCCTAGTTATGTGTGCTCTGAAAAGAGGTCAGGTTGAGGAAATAAACAGTGTGCTGGGTTTTATTACTCACACATGACCAAGAATCACTCATTATCAGGACTGACAGTAGGCTGGGATCCAGCTCTTGCCCCTTGGATAAGATACGTTACTCATATGGGGATACACTGTCTTGAGTATGTTGCTATTATACTACAGAAAAATGTTGTTTATCCATGAGATCATTAGTATTGTATTCAACCACAAAGTCCTTTCAGTGCTAACGCCACTGCTGTTGTCCTGGGGCGCGGTATAGGTGGCTGCCCTCCAGATTGTTCTTATTGCAATGACCATATGAAAAACAACAACCTTTAAGTATTAGCCAAAAGAAAAGTAATTGGAGCTGTCCTCATCCCTACTCTAACTGCTCCTACTTACTGCAGCTATTTCAAGACGTTTCCCACAATGTGACAAAGTTACGATCTAATATGCAACCAAAATGAAAATGGTCAAGCATCCCTGAGTGCTCCGAGTGAGGTTGGGATAAAGCACAATGTATCATGGGACTGTTCCATTCGATGTAGACTATCTAAGGCCGGAACATGGTATAAGATGACTTTATGTTGCTTGACATCAACAAACACTGCGTTTAATTTCCCAGTACTGCACAACACCAAGAACTGCCTTGACTCTCAGTCTTATGACTCTTACATTCCTGAAAAGATAGATTGCTAGCACTTCCCTTTGCCTTGAACCTGAAAATGACTTCTTTCATACAGGTCAAATTTTCTCAAAGCTAAGAAATTGCAATTTTTCAGCTGAAAAGAACATTCTTTAAGCATTTTCTCACTGCTGTCGGCCTCCAAGTAGATCTTTTAAAAAAGCATCTTTGAGACAGAGATGAGGAAAATAAAAAAGTAAAAAATGGGGGAAATGGCAACACATTATGTCAACATGGTCTCACAGAGATAATCTACTTACTAACAGATTTGGTGATTAGGCTCAACAACTGTTGCATTACAAATATCTATACTTAAAGGGATAGTTTGTGTTTTGTGTGGCTGTATCAGGAACTTATTAATAGTCAGTGTATTACTTGCAGTGCATCCCTAGATTGGAGGAGCAGAGAGTTGTACTGGCACTGAAGCTAAGCAATGCATTGCTGTGGACAGGGTCAGCAGCAAAAGGTATTTTAGCCACCTAAAAGACGGCCCACCAAAAGCGTACTCTATATTTGGAATATTTTCAGTGCTTTATCTTGCAGTCAGACAGCCATTTCCTTTGGAACTGCATATTCTCAACTGTAGAACTTCTGTATTCCTACGCATGAGCGCAACCTAGCCTCGCACACTGCAACAGCGCCAGAGATTAACTGTTTGGGTCAGAAGGTGCTGTTGCGAGATCAGACTGAAATCAAACTTCACTTTTCCAAAGATTTAAAAGATGGGGCGTGCTTGGGTTTTTCCCGGCTGTTCAACCATAAACCCCTGAAAGTCTGACCCTAACAGCTGATCTCTTGCGGAGTTATACAGTTATAAGTTGCGCTTATGCGTAAGTTCTACGGTTGAGAAAATGTAGTTTCAAAGTAAATGGTGGCAATGTCTGACAGCAAGGTAAACGCTGAAAATATTCCAAATATTGCGTACACTGGATTTATTTCGGTAGGCCTTCTTTCTGGTGGCTAAAATACGCTTTGCTGCTGACCCTGTCCACAGCAGTACATTGCTTAGCTTCCGGTACAACTCTCTGCTTCTCCAAACTGGGGACGCTGCAGGTAATACATATGGACTATTGATAAGAACCTCATACAGCCCCACTTCAAAAAATCCAAACTATCCCTTTAAACATCAGCTGACAACACATTAACAGTATAAAAATATATTTGATTAATGTCACTTGGGTGGAAATAGGCTTAAAAACACAAGTTCACTGGAAAATTCAACACCTATAGTCAATTGTGTGTGAGTGTGTGTCTTCACAATGAGAGGAAATAACAGTTTGAACATTGAGTCAGTCCAGCGCTATTATCAAACTGGGTGGGAAAGAGCTAAAGAACCCCATTCATGTCATAATACCAATGACGTCCAATAGCCACAGACAATACCAGTGGTGATATGTAACTAAATACATTTATTCAAGTGCTTGTACTTTATCTTTTCTTGACAAAAATATTGTACTTTTCATACCGCTGCAAATCTTCGGCAGCTTTAGTTACTAGTTACCTTCCAAGTTAAGATGTTACTTAGAAAACATACGAAGAGGTTCTAAAAATGATGCATTGTTATAGATTAAACTACCCAACAGTATATACATTTAGAGTTGAAATGATTAGCTGATTCATCGATAAGTCAATTGGCAGAACATTAATTATTAATTAATTTTTTCATGCGAAAATGACAAACATTTGGTTCCAGCTTCTCAAATGTGAGGATTTGCAGCTTTCTCCTAGTATTTTTAAAAATAATTTTATTGAACAAGCAGTGTGAAGGTGTCACTTTCGGCTCTGGGTAATTGTAATGGGTATTTCTCAAGCTTTACAAGCCAAACAATTTATCTTTTAATCGAGAAAATATTGCACTGATTAATCCATAATGAAAATAATCATTAGTGCAGCCTCATATAAAATTAGCTCCATCTCAACCAACTACAACAGTAACTGCTTACACATTCGTGCATGATTCATCTATGTGCTTTACATGTGGGGGCAAAAGTTATTCAGCAGAAGGGAAAGTACACACCCTGTAGTTGTAAATGCCACCCAGGTTTGTGACTTTGATTAAAGAAATTTCGTAAATGTGGAGTAAATGAGAGACAGTGAATCAGTGAATAAACTGCAAGAACCTGCGGTTTCCGTTCAGGTAAAAGTTGTGCAATATGAGCATTGTCATGAAAACTAAGCAGGTGGTTCCTCTACCTTAATTTCTTACAAGAAATTCCTATGCTTGTCAATAACAACTCAGTTTACTTGTTTCTATTAGGAAACTGTCCACACAGGATGTGACATGACACAAACAAAACGTTAAACTTGTATGCGTTTTTTTCCCCCCACACCACATGCCTGTTGATTTAAAGAAGAAATGTAGGTGTGCAGTCAGTTGGCGCTGATGGCTAACATTTGCAACTGTACTGTGTAACAGTAAATTGTTTTATGGTGGAGAAAATCATCATCAAGTAAACTAGGCTAACAGTAAACAGACAGGCTAATACAGGCTTACAAAGAACACAGGTGCAGGTGTCATGATGCATGTCATAAGTAAAGCTTTCTTTTGTTGCCTTTGTTTGGCTTTGACAATGGCCACAGACAGACTTTTATCCAGCGATGGCACAAGTTAGAACATGAAATGAACAATTTTACTCCTATTTGAAAAGGCACCCTGGGATCAGGGTGACCTATGGCATACAGAGACAGACCTATTAAAAGGTCCTGTTAGTGCTACTAAAAGGTCACAGGTTTGATTCTGCGACAGCCAGCATGGACAGCCATGTGGCCTTTCAGAGTGACAAGATGTGGCTGAGCAGCAGCAAAAAATATAACTGTAAAGAGACAAAAAAAAAATGTAACAAAGGATCGACATGAAGTAAGCGTTCTATATATTCTCAAATGCATAACTATATTAATTATATATTTTTAATTAACAGGTTTATGTGAACTTAGAAAAGAACAAATACCTCTATCACATTTGGAGACTATGAGGTGAGGACATCACTGAGACCTAATCCTTTTGTTCAGTACTCATATTGACTGAGGCATGTCATCCACTTAGTAAAAAGCAGCACTCAGGCGTCACAATGTGGCATTGGTCTATAAATGGCTCTAGGTCTATTTATAGATTAATGGATGAATGGGTGGCTGTAACTCCCCTCAATGTCACGGAGGCCCAATGACATAACAAGATCCAATGTGCCACTGTCATTCTGCTGTGTTAGCAATCAAGGATAACACCTTCCAAAACAGTAGCTGTTGGTAAAAGGGCAAATAGTAAAATATTTTGAGGATTTGCCCATAAATCACACAATCTGCGTATTTCGCTGACCCAAATTTCTTCCTAGTGATACTAAAATATTTTTGCAGTGAGCTCAGCCATCACAGCCTCTTCACTCATCATCAACATCTTCACTGCTGACCATATTCAACATCACAATTTAACTTACTGTACAGCATCACACTCGGTAGGATGTGGTTCTCTTTCATGCTTGTGTGGGAATTTGTGTCCACTCTCATGCATGCGTGGATTTATATGTGTGTGTGTGTTTTACTAAATATAGCTTTGTTTCCCTGGTAACACCTGAGGATCATACTAATAACTTTAGCACATCAACTCCCGTGAAGATTTTGGTCAATGAAAACATGAACCCATTCAGCAGATACTCACCTGCATTTGCAAAGATAAAACAAAATCATTCCTCCTTTCTGGTGGTCTCTCTTTCACACACACCAACAGGCATACATGCGCTCATAAACACACACAAGCACACACACAAACTCCCCTCCACCTCCCAACGTGTATTTGTGATCACATAAAGTCAGATACGCTCTGGAGGGAGTGTGTGGAAAAGAGATCCATTATTGTGGCTTCTGCCTGCCGCTTTTGTGTGCATGCTGCTCAGCAGCTGAAAGAGAGCGATCAGCCAACCATAACAATCCATAATGGCTTTTCTGCCTCATCCACAAGTCTAGAAGCGTGCCTCCGGTCGGGGCTATCCCCATGTGCCCTCCCACCCCCACCCCCCGGCTCCAGCCTCTACCACCCCTGATGTCTGTGAGTGTGTGTGCACGTGCGGGTGGATGGGTAGGGACTGGGTATGTGTGTGTGTGTGTGTGTGTGTGTGTGTGTGTGTGTGAAAGGGAATTCAAGGCCATGGCTGTGACTGTGAAAGCGGAAGACCCCATTGAAAAGGAGTGGAGTCAGCCAGCGCGACCGGGGGCCCCTGAGCCTGTCTGATCACGCAACAACAGGGGCACCAGGCTCGGGATTGATACAGAGCTGCCTGGTTTGATGTTCTGAGGATCAGCCTGGAGTTTGGGGCAGAAATTCTCCTTGTAGCTTCATCAACAATAAACGCAGTATCAAAGGGCAAGAGCTTCATTCTTCATGCTGACCCTTCATCATTTTGTTATACTGACTGGCACAACATTTCTCCACCAACAGTAGTCTGAATAGAAAAATGTAATGCAACCACAAGACATGCTGTGCATTGAGCAACAGGTTATTGGCGTTTCTCAAATGGAAAACTTCAGGTAATTCATGGAATCACTAAGATTACACCAATGCCAATGCTGTCTAAATCTGAAAACTCACTGTGAGTCATCACCAGCCTTTTCAGGCCATTTCCGATACTCAATAGTGAAATGGTTACCTCTCTTCTTTCTCTTTACCCCATTTTTGTTTATTTTTAATAGTGCAAGATAAGTGATTGATAAGCTATAATCTCTGCAGGTTAAACCTCCATTATGTTGCATCCTTCTTTCCATCATCACCTATATTGTGTTTGAATGTAGCCAAATTGATAGTTAAGTTTTTCTCATTGACATACAGTATTTTCTGACATGTGTAGAGGGAATGAGAATAAAATAGTGATTTCTTGAAGTCCATTCTTTAAGAGCTCAGTGATTGGAAGTGGAACAAAGAAAAACATGCATTTACAGATTGAGGCAGCTTAAACTCAAATTCTAATTTCCGCGTAGCTGCGAGAGTCCATGTGACGTAAATCTCATGTCTGTGTGGGTCTGTGTGCAGCCTAAAATGTATCTGTGTACACGTCTAGGTATGCAGACACCAAATGTAGTATAAAGGACTGGATATACTCAAAAATAGACAGCCCTCATGCATGTCCTTCTGTTTATATTACTTTGGGTGTCTGCTACACTTATGATCACATATTTATCTTCAGTTGCAGAAAGCATAATTTGGGCATAATCAGATCACATCTCCATCCACTGTCCAAGTCCACATCCGTTTTAGAGTGCACACGGCCCTTTAGTGCAGACATGGTTTACCTGAAATAGATGAGACATGTTGATGGCAAGCACACTCACAAGTTTACAATGTTAGAAATTTTCATCCTGGATATTTTATCCCAACAGACTGAGGTTACACAGTGATGTACAAATAACAGAAGGTGGATTTAAATTTCAAATCAAAAACGCTCACTCAAGTGTGAGTAGTGGAAACAAACTTTTATAGTTAGTTTAGAACATAAATAATGGAAGGTGCACTTCCTTCCATAAACCTCTGCTTGAGTGCTGGCTAAAACCACAAACCGGCTTCCATTAAAGATTTACCTGATGAGAGGAAATGCCAAAATTCCTGCACTCTTTACAACTGGGCCAATCACAATTTTTGTGGTATCACTTCGTAGTTTTATTAGGCATTTAGGTATGCTGGGATACGTTCCAGCCCCCCATGACCCTGCACAAGACAAGAGGGTGTAGATAATGGATGGGTGGATGGATGATTGGGTTATTGGTTTTATGACTTTTATGAAGTGTCCCTCTGACAAACACTGAGATTACAGATATCTGGACTGTAAATGGCCAAACGTCAAAGCCATCTTGACAAATAAATAGTAAGTAAATTACCTATAAATACTTAAATAAGTGTAATTTAAACATTAGACATAAACAGACCAAAGACTTAATCAAAAAGAGGTCACAGTAAAGTCAAAGCGATAAAAAGGAAATAATAATAATAATGAGAAAATTGTAAAACATGGGAAATTTGTTCGTACAATAAATAAATTAATAAATAAAAAGAAATGACTCAGACAGTTGATTACAACAAACGTTATTTACAAGACAGGAAATAATTCCAGCGCCTCTCTCATCATCCTTAACTGCCAACACCAAATACTTCCATGAATTAACTGCCTACTTTTACAGTGTTTAGGCACCGGTGCTGGCTCTACAATGTGTGCCCCCTCCTTCCCCTGCTCTCTGCTGACCGCTCCCAGGGGAAAAGCATCCATTTTATGGAGGAGAAGAGCAACGGAAGAAAGGCAAAATGATGGAGGGGAACAGGAGAGGGAGGACTTTGAGAATTAAGGTTATATGTCGGGGTGGGAAGGAGTGGGCGAGCTGGAGAGCAGAAGAAAGGTCGAGAAAGTGAAAATAAGGGGAGATGAGAGGAAAGGAGGAAAGGAGAGTAGACAGAGAAAAAGAGAGGGAAATCAAGTAGCCATCCGGTGATCATTTTACAGGCTGAAGGGAAGTGTTCCTGGAGAGGGGATGGAGCCAGACAAAAGCTAAGTGGGTGGCAACACTGGCCTATTATAGAGCTACTGGCCTTCATCAGTCCTACAGGTAGACAACAGAATCACAGAGGCACACTGTGACTTACAGGAAGAGATCCAAACTGAATTATCATACAGGCATAGAGTAGCTTTAGTTTTCATCCACCTTTCAAGAAGAAGAGCGGAGTTACGCAAAGAGCGAGAGAGAGAGATAAGGGTGCACAGTTACATGTCAGCTCAAACAAGCACACATTTTCAACAATTATTTTCTAGCACTTTTTTTGCTGCTTTGAGATGATATTTGGAAAACATTCAGAGTTTCAGATTTCAAGAAATGACACGTGCGGCAGCTATGTACCCTGGACCTCTCAACTGAACGTATATTTTGGAGCAATAGGGATGACATTCTGAATTATACCTGCATTTAAGGAACTGGTATTTAAGTATTTAAGATGCAGGATAGAAAAACATAGAAAAACATCTACATTAAAATGAGTTGCATTTAAGCTTCTTTCGTTGTATTTGAACATCATTATACAACGTGTTGAAAGAACAGTACATTAAGCACTTCCTAGGACAATAAACGTCCTAAAGACCAGGTGTTAAATACAGAAATAAACAATTTTAAGTGTCTACAGCCATGGTTGTACTTAGGCACAGGTACTTATCTAGCAGCATGTTTATTATGGTCACCATCATAGTTTAGCCTGTTCGCATGCGACTATTAGCTAATTACCACGAAACACAACTAAGACTGATTTGAATTTGGACAAATTAAAATTTTGAACTGATGATCGATTGTTGTCACTGAGGTCACTGCTGCAACCTTGCAGCCATTTTAAAGTCCTGTGTTGTTACAATGATCCTTTAACACTGATTAATGCTGCTTCTGCTTTTAGTTTTTGATCTTTAAATTGTTTTTTGAAGAAACAAAACCCTGCTTGTGTCCTCCAATGTCATCCTCTTTCCCTTAAGTCTCCACTTCAGCATTATTACAGAGACCTTCCCCCTTCGGTCTCTGTAATAACCAGGCCACTCTGCATTGCACATTATAAATTAATAGCCCCACGTGTTGACATGAAACATCGAGCGTGTGGTGCACTTTGAGCGCAAGCGAAATCTCAGGGTTTGTTGGAGAAGTTAATGTTGTAAAACAAATCGGCCCACATTACTGTATGCAAAAAAGCAGATGGCAAGGCTAAGGAGGCGAGTTTACATATGCAGAGCAAGAAGAATATGAGACAGGTGGTCATTTGTTGACTAATCTCATCTACACTCTTTATACTGACTAAAGACCCAACTAACTTTTCATCCTTTTTTTTACCAACAATGTGGTTCCCTACATACCTTCTAAAAGGTTATTTTATTCCATGTCAGCACATATGAACATATTTCTTTACGCCATCAGCAGGTTTCGTGCCCCCAAGGGGATTATAAATGTCAGAATCTCCTGAATGTAGTCGATTTCTTATACAGCTCTCCCCAAAGTTCAAAAATGGATGAAACCAAATGAGGTGTGATGATGATGAGAAAACTGAGCACCAGGTGTCCCTGTCTCTCCTCTGTCTGCCCCCACTTAAAAACAGACACACTCTCTTCTCTCTCTTTGTCTTTCCCTCTCCCCCCACCTGGTCTGCTTGGCAGACTCATAGTCCTGGGAAGTGAGTGAGAGATGCTGGAGAGCATTTGGTTTCAATGCTAACAGATACCATACACTTCTGGTGAGAATCTAGTAAGGAAAGTACTCTCTTCCTCTAGCTCAGGAAGGCAGAATTATGCAGGAACATATGAGAGAATATAATTGCCTGTCTACCTGGCTGTGTTTGTGGAAACTTTTGGGTTACGATTGAAGTTAGTGCAGAAAGCGGCCATGAAACATTTGAATGAGAAAACGTCCAAAATCAGATTTACAAGCTGAACAAGTGTATCCATTTGTGTCTCTGCCCGTCAGTGTGCCAATTCTTGTTTGTATCTGTGGCTTTGCTTGTGCATGCGTGTGTGTGTGTGTGTGTGTGTGTGTGTGTGTGTGTGTGTGTCTATTGGAGTCTTGTCAGGCTCCTGGTATCCAACAGAGGAATGCAGCAGTCTCTTGAAAAGTAGTTATCAGCTAATGAGAATTCCACTCGGAGCAGGAAGGAAGGGCTTAGAATGCGTGTCCCTCAGCGAATTGGGGCGAATGTTAATCACGAAGCCTTTAAGTGCGCGTACTCACACACACACACACACACACACACACACATGCTTGCATGCTTGCACACACAGGAGTCTAGACCGAGCAGAGAGCTGCAGATCCTGACACACGAATGGACGGGAGGGAGCGGGAAGGAGAGGATTTTTTTTTTTTGAACTAGGACTGGTGTTGTCTTCGTAGTTTGGAACTAATTGGTTTCAGATGAAAATCAGCACACACAAACTTGAGAAGGCCTTAATGTTCTTTGCCCTGCACTCCATCTCCCTTTCACAAAACACCCTCCACCTCTCTGTCTTCCCTTCACTTTCTCTTCCTCCTGGCTTGTCCTCTTCCTGCCGTCCTGACCAGTCAATTCATCAAACCTTTAGTGCAACGATTGCAGTGTCATGGAGGTCATAGCTCAAGACAGTTCCATTAAAGTAAAAATCATAAAAATTCAAAACAAGTTCAGATATAACATGAAAAGAGTAGGTCTATCTGGTTTTCTGCTGCCAAGCCCTCCAGACAACACACTGACCAGTTCACTCGCTAGCAGTCTGTATTTCCTCCCTCTCTCTCTCCTTCAATCTCCCATTCAATCCATCTCTCTCCTTTTCTCTCCCTCTGTCTCGCTTTCTCACTGTTTTGCCATGAAGGACATCGGACCTCTGGAGATACCGTCCCTCAGGAAGAAAGCAAGCGTCCCCCTCCCTCCTACTGTTTTTTCATAACCTATTATTTATGTCTGACAGACCTCCTCTAGACAAATGGCTGCCATATGGAGAAAGAAAGGAAGAGGAGAAGGAAGGAAAAACTCTCTGGCTTTGTGAGGAACTCACAAAGGGGTTTTGAAATTTCGATCAGTTTTTGATGATGCTTCGTGAGCTGTATTAATATTTCCTGTTGGATGGCCTCATGTCCCGTGCCACACCAATGGCAGTACGTACGTCTGAGCTGCATGCTGTCTCATCGAGCTGATGGAGATATTAATCCTGTCTCATTGTAAAGGGATGTACAGCTTCCGTGGGCTGTAAACCATGACCACACTCATACCATCTCTGTGGTCCACAGGGACACATTTCTCTGCCATATCCATACATGTGAAGCCTTTAGCACAACTGTTTTGTGCAAAAACAGTTTAAAGGGATAGTTCAGATGGTTTGGGATAAGATAGTATTATAGTTACTCACCCGTAGTGACATTAGTGCATTGATATGAATTGAGGCTTACATCTATATTGGACCATTCCACACCTCACAATTAACATGAAGTAGTGTGCCTTTTATGTAGCAAGGTAGAAAGTAATGGTGAGGAGGTTTGGTGGCGGATGGGTGTGTGGTGCATCTTACTTTGATGTAGGAGACCAGAGTTTGTGTACAACTGAAATTACACAGTCATCCCTTTTTGTAGGCAAAAATAATATCAATGTGTTAATTTAAATGTATTGCTGGTAGTTTTTTATTATTAAAACGAAGAAAAAGGCTCAGAAATGCGGCTGAAGGAGCGTGTCGGTGTCTGTATTTTATTAAAAGCAGATGGCAGGCTGTCACACTGCCGTTGTTACACCATAGGGAACGAGAGACAACGTCAACAAACTTTTGCTGTAGGCAACATGTCATGGGCAAACAGTGTGTTGTTAGTGGTATTGAAGAGTAAAGACCACACCAGCGTCCAACCGGACCGAAGTGACATTTGCAGGTACATTTACATGTTGTTTAATGTTCTCCAGCTGAGCAGCTAATTAGCTTCCTAGCCTGCAAACTAACATTAGGGGTGTACTTTTCCATGGTGAAAGTTTGTTTGGTCGCTTGTTCAACAAGCTACGGTGCAGGACAAGACGTGTGTTTATGTTTGTAAGTTAGATGAGAATGAGTCTTTAACAACAGCAGAGGTGTAATTCCAGCTTTATCACATTTACACCTTATATGATGTATATTAATCTCACGTTGGCCACGAAGAAACTGGAACAGACCTGTTGACTTGCTCCTTCAAGTAAAAAAGCGAGCAATAACACCAGTCTGAAAGAAAATGGCAGAAATTTGATAACATTTTGACCACTTTGAAGGTTTATAAAGAGACCTCTTCAAAAAGAGCAAGGGGGTCTGGGATGTAAGTAAAACCTCATCCTGATTTACATTGTAGCTGTCTTAAAATTCAGAAAGTCATGTCAAACTTTTTAATTTAAAAACATTTTAATGGAGTCATAATTATTGTACAGGAGTGGTAGTTCACTGTGCCTGCTAATAGAATAGACACCTTAAATAACATCATATTATAGTTCTTTTATTCCTCTGCTTCTTTTTTTGCATTTGTCCTTCTGTTATTCCTATGCTTTTTTAATGTTTGTCCTGCTTCGATTATTCTTCCCTCTTCTTCACTGCTCTCTGGAGTCACTCTTCCTGTCAGAATAAAAGTGTCTCTCAAGTCTGGTCCCTGAGAGAACAGTTGGCCAGTTAATCCCAGATGGGGCCTTCTCCTCCTCCTCCCCCCACCCCCCTGAATCTCCCTTCATCCCTACCTCCCTCCATCTCTCGTGTAATAGCTTCCTTGTTCCTGTCAGACAAAACAGCACCTTTGTGGCCTCTCTCTACATCTCTCTAACCCCCCACCCCACCCTTTTTTCTCTCTCGGAGCGGAGCGACATTTAAAGTAGGAATAGGGAAATTGTAAACAGCAGGTTTTTGGGCCTGGAGGCTGAGGCAGAGACCGGCAGGGATCAGAGTCCAGCAGAGCAGAGAAGCAGGCCTTTGTTAATGGGGGATTAGTTAGGGAGGTGAAGGTAGGGTTGCCACCTCCAACACCAGACTCCCACACCTCCAACTCTAATCACCACCAGCAGTGCAACACACTCTGCTACACACACATATACAATTACGGAAATGTCCACTGCTTGCATAAATGTGAGCTGGGCTTCGTTTCTAAATTTAAGATGCTTTCCAGGTCATAAAAACAGAAATATGATCAGTAAGGACCATTTTCTCTTCACATTCACAGATGCTTACTCGGTTGTGTTTGACCTGATATGTGCAAGTTAGCATTAGCTGTTGCATTAGTTGTTTATTGTACAAGATACAAGATAGATGTATTAATCATTCTACAATACAGCGTTGTATAATCAGATTTTGTTTTGGAGTTCCCTTTGTGCAACTCCAAAAAATTATGCTGATTCCCAAGAACCTAAAACTATTCGCGTGCTCCACCTCTTCTCCACTGATGTAGACAGGGGTGTGTGTCTTTGTCTCCTTTTCCTAAAATACTATCAGCTCCTTGGTTTTGCTGACGCTGAGCAGTAGGTTGTTCTCTGTGCACCACTCTGCAAGATTGTTGATTTCCTCCCAGTATGAAGTCTCAACGTTTACAACAGAGTTGTCTCCATGTTGGGTGCTGCAGTCATGGTTGTACAGCCTGAGGAGGAGGGGGCTGAGCACACAGCCCTGGGGGGCTCCAGTGATGAGCACTAGAGTGGAGGAGGTGTGACCGCCAATCTGAACTGTCTGGGGTCTGTTTGAGAGGAAGTCCAATATCCAATTACAGAGTGTGATACTCAAGCCCAGCGTGCTAAGTTTGCCACTCAGTTTCATGGGGGTCAAGGTGTGTGAAGACTGAGTCGAGGGCGACGGAGATGGCATCCTCTGTGGATCTGTTGGTTCTGAAAGCAAACTGGTGAGGGTCCAGGCTGGCTGGGATGTTGTTCGTAATATGCTGGAGAACCAGCTTCTCAAAGCACTTCAACAGAATGGGAGTGAGAGCCTCATGAGGTAGTCTTTAGACTAGACACTGCAGACTTTTTTGGCATCAGGACGATGGTGGCTGTCTTGAAGCAGGTGGGAAAAAGCTCCTGTGACAGTGATATGTTAAAAATGTCAGTAAAATCAATAACTCCAATCTGATTGGCACATGGTCTTAATACACGGCCAGGGATGTTATCAGGCCCAGCAGCTTTACTCATTCACTTTTGTCATGTATATGCCTCAAGGTTGATGTGGTTCTCCTGTGTGGCGGCATTTCTGAGCAGGAGACAGTCTGTACACTCAAAGCCGTCTTGTGGAGCTGCTGTAGCTTCATCTGTCTGCACCTTAATTGCTTTTACTGATGGTTTGACCCTTTAATCAGCTGGGTGTAAGGCAGGAGGAGTAGGAAAATATGGTCTGATTGACCACAATGGGGGAGAGGGAGGGTTTTTTAGCAGCCAGAAATGTTTGTGTACACATGATCTAGTGTATTTGTTTCCCTGGTGGGGATGTGAACATGCTGGTGAAATTTAGGTAAACTAGTTCTGAGGTGTTTGAATAAAATCACCAGCTACAATAAAAACACGGCCTGGTTGTTTTGTCATGTGACTGCTGATGACGTCATTCAGTTCCTGGAGTGCGTTTAGCTTAGCTCTTAAGCTGCCTCTCTTTCCTCTCTTCCTGTTTCGGTGCACCGCTTGTGGTGACGCTTGGCCCGGCTGGTCTAGTTGTCAGACCGGGAAAAGCCGTGAGCAGTGATCGTCTCAAGGTCCACTGCACTTAATCCAATCCCTGCACTTCCTTTTCCAATGTTGATGAGTGTATTACTGTCATAAGTAACACGTGCCTCAGCAATGAAGGCGAGAAAATAACAAATTATAACAAAAATGTAGCGAAGTTTGAAGGAGCTACTTGCCACTCCGTCTCCATTTGAAGCCGTTGACATGGTAACAAGCTTTAAAAAAATGCATTATGACACTGTAGTCTCTGTTAATGTTACAGTCGTTTGGGGAGCGTGACCATCTGTGTTTAATATTGTGATTTAATAAGGAAGGCAACATTTTTCTCCATAGTGAATAATGAATGAGCCATTACCTGCCGTCTGTCTCCAATCTCTCTCTGTCTTTGTTTCATTGTGTTGATTAGTTTCGCTTTCTACAGTTTCTCCTGGATAGATTTAGTAATTATGACTGTGTTATTCTACATATCTTTCTCCACCACATGAGTGAGTACATGTTATAAACGACAGCTTGCTGAAACAAACTTAATTCAGGGTACAGGGTTTTAAGGAGAAGAGAACAAAGGCAAACATGGAAGCTGTGTTGAAGGTGTGATATTATCCAGCCAGAGGAATGGACTCAAAAACAAATGAACAAATTAATGATCTGAAGATGTACTATATAACTATATAACTTGACGTCATGAGCGGGAAGCTTGGATGTTTTGTATCAGAACCTAAAAGTTTGCTTTGTGCTGAAAAGAAATCAGGGGTGCTTTTTGTAGTGACGGTGTTTCAGATGCCAGAAGGCAACGAAGGCTACAAATGTCAACTACTCAATATGTGCAAATTAGTATAAATATAGGCTAATTAATATGTGTGACCTCTGTGGTGCAATGACCATCTGCACTCTTAAAAAAGCTGTAGTCCAATAAATGTAAACCAGTCCATATTCAAAGCATATTTCTGTACAAAAAACATACCTTAAAAATTCTAAGTTGATAAATATTTTTAAAATGACGCTACAGACACTGTTAGTTGGTAGATAATTACAGAGAAGTTTCTCACATTTGCAGAAACGTTTTTAATGCCTCCGAGGCCATTATGTTGTCAGGTTGTCTGTCCGTCTGTCTCTTTTCAGGAAATATCTCGCGAACGCCTTGAGGGAAGTTCTTCAAATTTGGCACATACGACTATTTGGACTTCAGTTCAGAATGAACTAATTAGAATTTGGTTGCTAAAGGTCAAAGGTCAAGGTCACTGTGAAGCCATTGGCCGGACAATGAATTGGTGACAATTTTGACTCAAAGGTCAAAGTGACTGTGACCTCAAAATGTCCTTGACAAACACATTTTTGGCCATAACTATTTGATGCAGTAATTATGACACAATTTCACACAGATGTTTAATGGGATACAATGATGACGTAATGACATTTTTTACCCAAAAAGTCAGGGCCCTGAATATGTACACTTTTGACTCAAAGGTCATTTTGACCTCAAAAAAGGTTTTTAGCCATAATTTAAAAATGAATTTGACGATTCTAGTTTTCACACACAGTACGGGCTTTCCGCCATCTTGTTCGTTCTCCCTTTCCCTTCCTGCATCATTCTGAATTTGAGTGTCATTGGAATCACGTAACTGCAAACAACGTATTGGAGTGTGCCTAGCTAATCGCAATCATGTGAATGAGTGAATGAGTTTCACCCACCGCTCAAGGAGAGGCTTCGTATCTAATGGTGCTTTTCCCTTATCAGTATCAGCTCAACTCAACTCGACCTGACTCGACTCGTCTTGCCTCGGCTCTGGCTCGCTTTTCTCTCCGTTTTCCATTGCAGATAGTACCACCACAATAGTACCTGGTCGTCATTGCGACGCCGCAGGAAACTGCGACACACACCCGCTACCCACACACACAGGACAATGGAGGAAATCGAGTGTATGCTGTTTTTGATCGTCGGGATGTGGCTGTTTCTCACAGCAAGAAGACAAACGTTGTTTCGTTTGACCGCAGCGTTTTCTTCCGAGTTGCCATAATAGTAACGGGTATATCATGCAATCTCTGGCCAAACTATTTAAAATGGCTGGATTATTCAGGATACTCCGTCTGGCGCGTGCAATGTTGATGCAGTGAATAGTGAAGATTCTCTCTGACCAATCAGCAGTCTGCCGTGTTTCACATGACATTTTAGTATCGCCTCAGCTCGCTCACAACCTCGCCGGAGGTGATACGAAAAAAAGTATCGGGAAGCAGATGCAGATACTACTTTTACACCGTGGAAAACTAAACAAAGGCGAGTCGAGTCGAGGCAAGTCGAGCTGGTACTGTGTAGTGGAAAAGCACCATTAAATCTTCTTTTCCTTTCGGCTGCTCCCTTTCAGGGGTCACCACAGCGAATCATGTGCCTCCATCTAACCCTGTCCTCTGCATCCTCTTCACTCACACCAGTTAACTTCATGTCCTCTCTCACTACATCCATAAATCTCCTCTTTGGTCTTCCTCTAGACCTCCTGCCTGGCAGCTCCAACCTCAGCATCCTTCTACCAATATATTCACAGTCTCTCCTCTGAACATGTCCAAACCACCTCAATCTGGCCTCTCTGGCTTTAACTCCGAAACGTCTAAAAAGCACCATTAAAATGCCAGGAGAAAACAAAAGCACCACATTTTGTGTAGCTATACTCTATAAGAATCCATCTTTACATAGTAATCAAGTACATGTGTACCTGTTTATCTGGAGCCATTTAATTGCTGCAAGTGTTGAATCTCAAATATCAAATCTAGTACATTACAGTTACATTTTAACAATGACAATTTGTAAACCCACTTCTTGACAGCACATTAGAGTGCGTTACAGTACAAGTATCATTTTTGCTAAATTACCCCAATTTTTTTAAACTTGGTTCCACTAACACACACAACATGGGATTCAAACTACAGAATATGAAGACTTTAATTCCAAAATGAGGTAATGCAGAAACTGCTCCTGTGCAATGGCTGCTGGCACGAAAATAAAACTCAACATTGAAGATAACTGAAGATATTTTTGATTTCTTGATGCTCACAAAAGAATCACATTGTCATCTTTGTATGTCTGAGCATGTGCCATATCTGGGATTTTTTGGTGGATTGAAAGCATTTTTGGAAAGAAAAGGCCGTTTGACAGCTTTGATTTGTAGCCATTAATTGAAAACACAGTAGATGTCTGCCTTCATGCCAGACCATTCAACTGAGGCTTTAAATCTTTGTGCTATAGCGGATAGGTGTACAAAAGGGCAGTCCATCAGCATTGGTCATTGTTCCTTTTCTAACCATCCATCAATACCTCAATGTAAATCACAAAATGACATTTCCTATCTTCTGAAGAAATCCCCGGCATGTGGCTTAAAGGTGTGTGCCCTAAAAACACGTGCAAACTGGTGAGATCGATCAAACACTACGGCTGGGCTTGATGTTCGTCAGCCATGAAGAGAATGACAACCTCATGTTGAAGATTTAGCGTCGAGCTCGAAATGAACAGTGAGCCAGGTTAGCATTGCTCTTTGATGAGAGATATCAAATGGCTTTTGATGGTTTTCTTCTCTTCGCCTTTTATGTTCCCGTCTCTCGCTCTTCGATACGCTGTCTCACTCTTGGTTTTGCACTGAACTTTCCATCCACAGCCTGCCTCTCCCTGTGTGTGTGCTTTGAACTCCTCAAACTGTTCTTTTAAAGGGCAGAGTCATAAAACGTCCTTTTATGCAGGCCTGGTCTCTTTGATGGGGTTGTCACTTTGTACAATGCTCCACTCTAAGCCTTAGAAACTTCAGACAGGCATGACCACACCCACGCAGATGGACAGACGGACAGGCAGACAGACAGACAGACAGACAGACAGATTCCATGAATGACAGGGAGACTATCAGATTTGATGCCTTTACATACATTTTTTACAGTAACTAAGTTTGCAGCCAGGAAATTGGGATTCTGGCTGGCCGAAGACATTCAGCTTTTAGGAAAAGGGTGCTAACAATATCTTAACAATCCAATGTTTTGCTGATTTAAGGCCACATTCAGACCAATTTTGGCCCTGCCCCATTTATTTGAATTGCGCCAGTTCGGAGTTGTAGCCTGGGCTCCAAAGCAGGGGTGGATTTAGCTCCCCTGAAAACAAAAGTTGAATTATCAACCATTATCTTTTAGCATTTCTAAGGCTGTAATGAACATTAGCATTTAAATTTAAGTAAATTTAATCTCAAATGTCCCATCATCTGCAGTTTTAAATATGAGCGCTTTCTAAACTGGTCAGTGAAGCTGACTTTGTCTTTTGTCAATAACACATACTGTGGTTTAGACACATACATACAGGGTGTTTTCTATTATGATGGTGGGCTGCTTTCGTGATTCTGAAGAAACAGTGCTGTGTTATATCTCTTTTTAAATAAATCCCTGATAAACAGGGAACCCCCTGTAGCCCACAGTGTCATTTGAACACTGTAGCAAACCATTTTCCTAAGAAAAGTCTTCCATTGATTTCTCTCCTCCATATATATATATATATATATAATCAACTTGCAGAGATCTCAAAATGGTTGATCTACTGTAACACAAGGAACATTTGGTCTGCTTTCTATATCTAAGTTACCTTACTGTTGCATGTTAATGCAGCTACAAGCTATTATATAACATTGTGCTTTAATCCCTTAACATACCCCTCGTTTTTCCATGTGTATCTTTAAGGTTGGAAAAATGATCATATTCCATATTGTCTGTGTCACATATATATTAGGATCAGCTCTTCATTGAAGCCTTATGATGTTACACTGAGGTGCAAAGGCGCTTGAAAACCGTGAAATCCTTTACATACATTACAGTGCTATATACAGGATAGCAAGTGAGGTGCCACTGTACAAACCGGATTTTATAGGTTCAAGGAAAAAGTTTAAAGGAAACTCTACAGTCAACACGAAGATTTTTAATCACGAAACCATTTGTATAATTTCATTACAACATTCATGTTGTAATTCAACTTAAATGTTCATCTCCAAGGTTTTTGACTTCCCAACAAACATGTAACAGTACCACTGAGGAAGAGTTACCAAAACAGGTCCTGCTTGCAGCTGCATTACAACATGATAATTATGTAACTGTGACAAAAAGAAAAAGTCTGATAAATGTCCACGGTGATGGATTATGTATCTCAAGACATTTTTTTGTTTCTGCAAGTAGATTTTCACAATGTACTGCCATAAGCTGAAACCAGTCACACTCTGAGAGGTAAAAATTCTAAATGTCATACACTGGCAGTCCTTTGGAATGTAAGGTACATGATTTTTTGTTAATTGGCTAAAACATTCAAATCCTTTAACATGTCAGTTACAGAGCACAGAGAGAAAGGACAAGCCTAGATTCTAACCCAAAACCAGACAGCCTTTTTGAGAGCTGGGGCAGCCACTAGGCCCCAAACCACCACACATGTTTACTATTGGAGGCTCTGTTGTGGTGTCACACCATGTGAATAATGCACATTCTGTCTTTCGTCAACTGTTTTCTTTCAAACCATGGCTCCTGTTCAGTCTTACCATCTGTTTTCCCTTGATTTACTTGATCTTTGATATTGGAAGGTTTCTGTTAAAAGAATACAATGGTTTCACACCATGACTTTCTTCTAATATGATCTTCAAGTCTGCTAGACCTGACTGACTCTCCGCCCCTCTTCTTTCTTGGCATTGACCAGACTGTCAAGTATAAGAACTCAGTCTAAACTGTTGGATTTCAGTATGTGAAAGCAGCACGAAATGTTCAGTTGGCATCAGCAATAACTTAACACAGCTCTGACTGGCTGAAAGCGGTCAGTTAACAGTAAAATAATGCTGATAGCTGAAAATATGAACCAGAATGTAGGAGTGAAACTGAGCTCCAAACCACAGCGATTCAGGTAGAAGCGACAAAAGCACTGACAGTTGAGCACTAGTCACACAGCTGTGCAAAATGGGGGAGACTGCCATGGGTTGGCTGTTCTTGATACCAAGCAGGACCACAGCAGCGTGGCTATCCCCTGCTGTGAGGCTGTAGAGGAAATGCATGTTATCATGGCTTGGCTTGGGGTTAAAGCAGACTGACCTAGTTCAATGGAAAAACCCTATATGGTACATACAGGTGTTAGTCTGGTCTACTCTGGTATTGTATGGCACATTATGGTATGGTTTGATATTATATACAATGGTATGGTTTGTATGTGGTGTGGTGTGGTATGATATTCGTGTCATACTGCAGACCATTATTAAAACAGAAAGCCTAATTCAGCTTTAGCAAGTGTCCTTTAGCAAGACATTGAACCCCCACCAATGGGTCTGCTGTTGCAGCTGACCCTGACAATGTCCTTAAGGTAGAAGGCAAGACAAAACCAGTCCCTAGTTAGAATAGGGGTAACCTGCCTACCACTGCACAGACTCATTTTGAACAGTTCTTAACAGGACATTCAATCGAACACCCATCATGTCCTCGTCGCCAAGCTAATGGCTCCTATGGATTGGTCAAGATGCTTGGAGCATGAGATATGTGGGGGATACCCTAACTGTATTTAGACAGATCTCAACTTTGGGTGATCAACAGATTATCACAAAAAAAGTGCAATGCATACTCAAAGCAGTGTGTTGTGTAATTATTTTTCTTATTTGCAGAGTGGGATACTAGACTTTCTATTTCTATGTATGTTAAAATGGGGTGAAAAAAATCTAATCTCCCGGGCAGTAGATTTATCCTATCTTCCTTTCTCCTGTTAGTTCCCAGTTGTCAAACTGTGGCCATTACAGTCTGGATTGGGTTTCCCATAAGCATCCCAACACTGAGACAATCTTTGTTCCACAGTAAGCCACAAGCAATGATAGGCTTTTGGGAAGTTGGAACCTGGCTGTTCCCAGGATCCCTTTCACCTGAGCAGGAGAAAAAACAAGGGGAGGAAGGGTTAACACAGAGAGAGGGTGTTGAAAAGCAGGAATAATGTGACTGCAAACATGCATGCAGATGCACACTTTCACAAAAGAATATGGACACACATGCACTCACACAAATATACATACAATGAAAATTCTTTCTCTGACACACATACACACTTCTAGCAATATTCTTAGTCTTATTCCTTTTCTCCAAATGAGCACCACAGGTCAGTTGTACATACACTCAACCCATTCAGTTACTTTTGGACATGTCTATGCACGGGACAGATGGATGCGTCATGGATGCGTTTTTGCCATTTTTCCAAGTGGCACTAATGTTGATCCTCTGGTTCCCCAAAGTGAACCTCTGGTTAGCTCAAATACTCTGGTGTCCTGTCACTCTATTGTGTCCTTAGAGTACAATTAATCCCAAACCCAAACATAACCCTAACCCTGCATGCAGAAGAGGAGTCACTTTTTTTAAAATTCGCTTAAACAACATGGTTATAAGACAAGATATACATTACACAAACTTACATCAAAAGTATATATAATAGAGGCAAAGACATAAAATAAAAAATAATTATAATAAAAGCTAAAAATAAATTAAAAATAGATTTAATGGGGCGTGGGTACCTTACCTGTTAGAGTCCTTAACACAGCAGCCTGGGTTTGAATCCTCCTCTCTCTTCCTCATTTCCTGTCTCTCTTCCGCTGTCCCTATCAAATAAAAGCAAAAAGCCCAAAAAAGAATCTTAAAAATTACTGATTTATTTATCTATTTATTTATTTTCAACATCACATTAAAAATGTAGACACGTGTGCCATATCTGGCAGAGAGCAAAGAGTAAATCAGTAATCATGTGTAGTCCTCTAACTGTTAACCAGATCGCTCATGTTGTCATCACTTTGTAGCATATGTGACACATTAACATTCCCTAACCAGACTGTCCCCACCAGGTCGCCTGTGCAAGCAGCTTATTACGACCCTGTTTATGGAGGACAAAGGACTTTCACCCAGGAGTGTCCCGTGTGAAACCAAATGTTGACTTGTCCCTGCCACCTTTTTTAAATTTTAGATATATCACACTACATCATATTAGATTCCTGCACAAAAACTGTTATTGAGTGTTTTTGTTTCAATCTATTAAGTACCTGTTTCACTTTAGTCATTCTACCCAAGCCCCTGCAGTTCCATGATGTGACCTTAACCTTCATAGATCTAGACATACCTCAATCTCAATACACTTTGTTTTACAGTTTGCTGTCCTGTGACTGTACAGTACTATGTGGATATTCATTGTTGCATTTAAAAAATGAAAGTAAATAGACCCAAAACCTATAACATACATTTCCCCCTGAGATCTACAGTATATATAAATCTCCCCACCTTTGTAAAAGCTCCAACATGGCCAACCAATCACCAGACCAACACAGAGGGGCTGTCCCTATCACCTCCTGTATCTCCCCAGCAGGCCACAAATTCCCCTTAGTAAGTTAACAATTAGCCTATAAATTACAAAGAAAACTCCAAAACCAATCCGGTATTCCAATGTTCAAGATAAAGAGTGATATTTAAAATAGAACTGATATCTGAGTCACAAAAGTATATCACTCATCTTATACAAGTTCCTACCAAACAGACTTAATAGCAGTTACTGTGCTCTGAACATGTTCCAACAAATGATGAGCTATTGAGTTCACTCATCAAACAGTAGACAAATTGGGATTGGGGCAAGACGCCCTGCGCCCCATCCATGTGTGCCTGTCTTATTGTTGGCTGTCCTCCAAGAATCAGCTTGACCCTAAGCCACGCTGGGAAAATTATTTCATACTGGATGTCCACCTCCCGCAGTCTGCGTTTGACTCCATTGAATCTCCTCTGCTGTTTATGAAGCTCTACAGAGACATCAGGGAACAGCATCACTTGGCAATCTTTGTAGAGGACTTGATCCATTTGTCTTGCAGTATTATGGACATGGACGTTATATTTGTAGTTGTACTTTTTTGTAGAAACTTCATGATGAGTGGTCTGGGAGGCCCATTTCCAACAGGTTTTGGTCCAGAGACTCGGTGGGCATGCTTGATAACCATAGGAGAAGCAAGTGTTGTTAATCCCAAGGCTTCGGAGAGCCATGATTCCAGGAATGCGTAAGCATCGTTTCCCTCTGTGGACTCTGGTAGATTTATTATCCGTAAATTGGATCTTCTGCTCCTGTTCTCATAACTGTCCAGTTTTGAGTTAGGAGTTGTGACTTTCTTTTCCAGGCTCTTCTCTGTAGGCATATGACGTTGTTTTCGGTGTTTGATGCTCTTGAGACTCTGCGATTCCATGCTCATCAGTTTGCTTTTAATTCTGTTAATGGCTGAAAGTACCCCATCTGGTTTGGATGAAAACTCTGTCTTCATACCATTGATTGCTTGTAAGATACCATGGGTGTTGTCTAATATAGCATTATCTTCTGAGCTATCCTTGCTCTCCTTGCTAGCTGGGACGTTTTTGTCTTGTAGCATGGCGTCGTTACTTTTAGGTTGATGTTTTGCATTTTTCGGCAGCATATTATGTGTTAGCGGGGTTTAGAATCAGATATCCAGCAATTGTAGTTGGTTTCAGATTATTTAAAATAGGATTTACCATAACTAGGCTAGGGAGCTTCAACCTCTCAGCTCAGTGCCAAACCCGGAAGTCCTTAAGTGTGACTTTTTTAACAATTGCCTTTTATACTTCATTGAAGATGTATATACATGTGTCTGTGGGTCTACGCAGAGAAAATAGTAACGGGTAACTATAGGTCACAGAGGCTTGCGAAGGGGCCACATTTCCCAAACATCACCCAATAAGTCACAACTCCTGAATATCCCTACACGTGAAATGAGCTGATTGCTTGGTCCAGCTTCTGTCAGAAGGTTTTAAAACGAACATGCTACATCCAAAATCCATACAAGTATAAAAGGTGTTGAAGTATATTATGTTATATTCTAAATTGCTTCTGTCATGCAAACGTCTATGAATCAGTGCAGGTTCACTCACATGCAGACGGAGAACATGCTCTAGACCAGTCTGAACTAGGTTTTGCTTGAAACAAACTAGTCGTTTGATGTGGCGTATGAACATGTCTGAGAGCAAATGTGTTTATAGCTGTATAACAGCCTACTTGAAGGCAGGGCGAAAAGCCTGTTGTCATAGACAGCGGTGAGACGTGATTATTGTTCAAATTGGGATAATAGCGAACACTTTAGGAAAGTTTCATCATTAACCTTTGCTGCTGTGAATACCACTGACGCATTTCTGAACAAAAAAACTCGGAGGTTTCCTACTCGTGATATGTCAAGCTGTGCGCTCAAAATGCATTGCTGTGCTATCAAAGTGAAATATTGCTTTAGAACTTAAGTCTGTGCCAGGAAGCCAGTCTTTAAAGAAACAGAATGTTTGTGTGACAGGACGCCACTAACTTCTGAAATATCCATCACCCTCACTTTCAGAGTTCAGCGGAAGTGCTGTCAGGGTTGAGTATGTGAAACCGATTTCTAGGACAAGATCGCTATACAAACATCATAAGGCCTCTGTTAAACCAGTTTGATCATCAACCTGTTTTCTTGCTGAGCATGTCTTCCGCTCTTTGGTCTGTGGAGTGCGTGTTTGTGTGGCTTTTGTGTGTGCACCTCCTCAATAAGAAGGTCTAAGAGGATGTAAATCACCCCGTCAAAAGTGAGCACTGTGAAAACATCCTGAGTGCATTCTGAGAAACACACACACACACACACACACACACACACACACATGCACACACAAATACTAGAATTGTTCATGTGAAATGAATAATAATTCAGCTGGTGGAGTGAAATGATGGAAAGTATAAGAATTCAAGTTAAACTGATCAAAAGTTATTTTCTTTGTTTCTAGGAACAAATTATTAAATTTTTAACGTGTACATTTATGCATCACAGTCATTTTTGGTAACAAGGATGAGTCAAATGGCACTTATCAAGTTTTGTAAATATGACAAAAAAGTAAATTGACAAACAACAGCTAACATGATCATATAGAGACAAGTGTCGACCGCAAAACCTTTCTTTAGACTTTTTTCTTAGAACATCTTCACAGCATGACACCATATTTCATCAGCAAATCTGGCCACAGTTTATCAGTTTTGTTTCCATTTTCCTCACCTCGGAAACATATTTTTCGGTTTCACGTGTCACCGGTAGACAGCTGAAAGCGTTGCTAAACCAGAGAGCTAAATATAACACAGAGACATCTGTGGTAAGAAGGTTTTGAAATCATGCAGATAAGTGTTTTTCAGAGATGTGGCCTGTGAAAATGTGAAGTTCTCAGTTATTGTAAGACGGCTTCCAGACAGGATGGTGAGTAAAGTTAAGTATATTCAGGAGATGTGGCTTTATTTGAAGAAGCCATGTGATTCACTGGACTGAAGGTTCAGGAGTTTTGAACCTTAATATTAAGTTTCTCTTCCTGATCATTATAGACCTGTAATTTAAGTTATGATGGGTTAAGAAAGTTCCTTAGCCATATAACATAACAAACGCATGGCAAAAACTATAATGTGAGTACAGACCAACTTTAGATGGTCAAATAAATTCGAGGTTATACAGCAGTTATGCAGCTTTAAACAGCAGTCTTAAAAACGGAACACCCAGCTGCTCTTTGGTTTTGAGCTAAATCCCTTATTAGCTACAACCAGCAGCTCTATCGCTTGCTCTCTTGGTTGGTAAGTCGGTCAACACAACCGCCACCAATGAAAATGGACCTCTGCTTAGTCCAATGATGCCTCCCACAAGTGTGGACAAGAAACAGTTGATGAGTTATGAAAGGGGATGTAGCAAAATGGTGTGTGTGTATGTCCGTCTGTCTCTCTCTGCGAGGGAATGCCTGAACGCGTGGATACACGTGCGTACGTGGTCGCAGCTATTGCGAAACTTGTTTTTTAAAGTATTTTAAACATATCCAAGTCATATATTGTCCTGTAGCTGTCATTGTGAAATAAGAAAGTGCTTTGATGGCTGTCAGAGCCCAATCAAGTCATGGGTCAATGGGTCACATAGCAACAGGCTGCAAAGGCCACAGAGGAAGAGAAAGAGCGGCACAGTGGAGAAAAAGCAGAAGAGCAAAGACAAATGCTTATCGCTTGAGTGCCCTTGAGTGTCGGCAGCGCCATCTCTGACTGTCACCACCTTGAGTGACACACATCGGGGTCAGCAGGGGTGAGGAAGTGTGATGAATGTGGGTGTGTGTGAGGAACTGTAAACTTCCTTGGAGAGGAACAATAAAAGCACTGATTGCAGGACAGGTTTTGATCCTGTTTGACAAAACATAGTCTCAGGAACTAAACCCAGGAACTAATCAAGACCTTAAAGTCTCATAACTGTAAAAAATTACACCAACAAATTAAAAAGCGACGCATCTCGCTTGCTTTTAATCAGTGATGTTAAGAGAAATTCCCATCCAAAAGTCTGAATATTGATGGTAGTGTCAACCAGTGCTTGACTGAATGCAGCACGCAAGTTTGGCAGCAGTCGTGAAGTTTGTGTTTTACCAATCAAAGCTGTTCACACTGCAAAATCCACATTGATACTTTCTGGGCAGGGACTTTCAGGGGGAGCGGGAACCTGTGGCCTAGAAACCAAAATTTGACCTACAGTACCAACCCTGTCTCATAGAAATCAATTTTGTATAGGCAAAAATTGTTTTCCTAAGTACCGTGTTGTAACAATGTAATCGCTGCCTGGATTATGTTCAGATGCAATTTTACTGTTCAGTATCAACATTTTAAGGACTTGCCAGATATGATAAATAACATTTCCTCGTTATGTTACTCGACAAAGTAATCCAGTCGACAGTACATTTCCCTCACAACATATTTGCTGTTGCTAGCTAGTTAGGCTATATAAACGTAATTTCCAGGAGATAGGGTTGACAGTACATACCTGTAGTTGAAATGCAGGTAAAGTTCCTGAATTCCTGCTCAAAAATGCTCTTCACAGTGGATGAATTTCTTAGTGAAGAGGAAAAACCAAAATTCTCTAAATTACTAATGTATGACAACCTTCACAGACACAGGTATGCTTGTGAAAATTTTTTTAGCAGCAACATTAAATAGAAAAATGTCTGATGCCTCTAGCTTGCTCTGTGATGAGTCATTTTATAAGTCAATATAGCTGATCACGACTCAGGAGTTGTTATTGACCCACATTTATAGTATGTGCATTTTGTCACGTGATACATAAAATAGTGATTTGAGTCAGCAGCGAAGAAATTACTTAAGATTTTTTACTTCGTAGTTCACAAATTACTTTCACAAATTGTTTGCTGTATCCTTGTGTCATTTGCTTTTACTATAATCTGATGTTCTGGTGGGGATCGTAAAATGTCATCTTATGTTAGTAAGTTGTGTCTTTGCTCCAGATAGGAATTGAAAATAGAGCTGATGACACAATACATAATAAATCAACATTTATATTTAGTATGACATCTTCTGATTATTACAGTAATGGAAGATCAGGGAAATTCATAGAGACACAGCAATTGTGACACATGGGTACCCAGTATGTTTTTATCTTTTAAACTAGCAATTTTTGTGGTCACAATTGATTGTGGAGAAACAGGAATATCATATTGTCATATGGTATCATTTCTCAAAGTCAAAAATACCAACACTTTATTGTAGCCAAAGCAACCGGGTAGTATTTAAAGCCGAAACATTATGGCAAAACTGTTATAAAACACAAACCTGTGCAAAAGCAGGGCCAAAAGCTCAGCTTCATGCCTGTGGCTAAATTGACAGGAAATAATGAATGTGTGACATTCGAAGGGACACTTAACCACGTTTTATGTGGATGAGACAGGTGGACGACAGGAAGGAAGCAAACTAGAGTTAGAGGTTGTGTGCCACTGTATGTGTTTGTACACATGTCAACGCACAAATAGCAACATTTTATCATTTTTTCTATTACTTTTTCCCCCTGTAAAATGGGTTTTTTTGGGTAGTTTTTCCTTAGTCGAATCGAGGGTCTAAGGACAGAGGGTATTGTATGTTATACAGATTGTAAAGCCCTTTGCGGCAAATATGTGACTTTTGATATTAGACTATCTTAATAAAATTGAATCAACAAAAAAATAAAGAAGAAAAATGCCCTCAAGAAGCATTTTGAAACTTGGTGATAAGCTTCATTAAAGGAAGAACAGTAGATTAAGGGGGTGCACAGTGGCAGAGCTGTTAGCTCCTGCCTCCCAATGAGGAGATCGTGGGTTCGAATCCCGGACCAGACCACGACCTCCCTGGGTGGAGTCTGCACGTTACTGTGGGTTTTCTCCGGGTTCTCCGGTTTCCTCCCACAGTCCAAAGACATGCATTAGGTTAATTGGTGACTCTAAAATTGTCCCTAGTGGATGAATGCGATTGTGAATGGTTGTCTGTCTATGTGTCAGCCCTGTGATGAGTTGGCCACTGTCCAGGGGGTACCCCGCCTAAGGCCCGAAGCCACTGGGCCACCCGCGACCACCCGCGACCCCGAACGGGAACAAGCGGTAGAAAATGACTGACTGACTGACAGTAGATTAAGGTGCACGGGGGATAGTGAGTGAAGGTGTGTGAGTAACAGAATAGAGGATAGGTAGGGGTCAAGGCAGTAGGTGGGTGATGAGGCAGTTGTGAAAGGATAGGCTACTGTTAGTCGGGTGGGAGCTGCAGAGGAGATTGGAGGTGAAGTGAGGGTGTGACTGACACATGGATAGAGATGACTAGCAGGGGGTGGTAGGAGGTGGCAGGCAGAGAATAATGGAGGCAGGATGCGGGTGTGCTGCATTGACAAGGGTGTGTGTGAGTGTGTGTGCCACCAGAGGCTATGCATGGTCTCCATGTTGTTTCAGGTGTCCATACACCCCCAGCCAACCAGCAGGCCCTGGAGGGAGGACTGGCAGCTCATTAGCCTGATCAAAGACTCCACTTCCCCCTCTGGTTTAACAGACACATACACACACACACTATGCTGTGTGTTTACCTGACTAATCCAAGGCTAATCTGCCTGATATGCAGGATGTGGGGATCAATTAAGGAAATGGAGGTGTGGCGATAAAGGGAGGGGTGGAGAAGGATGGAAAAAGAAAGGTGAGGTCCAGAATGAAATGTCGCATTTTTATTATGCTGATTCCTCCTTTTTTTTTTACAGAACAGAGGGTCAAAGAAATATACAGAACCTTTGGTAAAAAAAGGAAACATATAAGCTCTTGGGGCAGATTTAGTCTTGCTTGGTGATGAGAGTATTGGCCTCGGAAAAACAAACAATGGATTTCCAACATATTTGTATAAATTAACCAGTTGGTAAACGCTACAAATCAAAACGATGAATGACCAAAATATAAGTGAAATGGGAGAACTGAGGTAAACACTTGCCCAAAAGTCACAGTAGTCCTTAAAAATTAAAAAATGTTGGTAACACCTTAATATAACTTATAAGAAGCATATAAACATATAATGCATTGAAGGAGATTGGAGAATGTGCTCCTCTACCAGATATTTTTGTTTGTTTTTTTTGAGAATTTTGCCTGACTCCAAATGTGTCTGTACAGTCTACTGTTCAGCTGTGGAAACTGACTTATTCAGACTTATATATTTCAGTTTTACTTTCTGTTTAAGTTGGAGGTATGAATCTATCTCTCCTTTCTTTCCTCCGCAACTGCTGTTATTTGGCTTTGTTATTTGGTCATATTTGGCCCATCTCAAGTGCTTTTGGGAAAACCTGGTTGACCAGGTATGTGACAAGAAATCAAGTTTCTTCAGCAGAAATCTTGCTCCGTTTTCCAGGTTTGTTTGAATCCTTCACCCAACCAGGTTTCTCGTAACTGTTTAAGGAATCGAGTTACTGCAGACAGCTGGAAGTAACCAGGTGACTTAAACACATGCAAATGAGTGGCATAGCTCATCTGATGAAGAAGAATATTCTTTGTAGACTTTAATCAGTAGTCAGGATGTAATCATTACCACTGATTCAGTTCCTGAAGCTGAAATGATTCATTATAGTAAGAATCGTATCATGGAAAAATAATACTCATAGTTTCTATTTTATTTTCATACTGAATCGGGTCCTGATTCAAATCCTGTATTGATGGGCCTCAGTTTGGAAATTGACCACCTCATCATCCATCACAACAGAAGAGCCGATGAGTCAAAGCATCCCTCTTGAGCCACATCCTCTCAGCTCAGGAGGAGATCTTTGTTATATTAATCAGAGGCTTGTGAAGAACACTCACCATACTCACATCTGGACACAAATCCACACAAACACGCACCAGCTCTTAGGCTAGATCCACACTACTACGTTTTCATTTAAAAACAGCGTTTTAAAACTAAAACGATCTCCGTCAAGACAAACGTTTCAGCCCCTTTTCCGAAATAGTCCCCGTCCATACTACCATGCCTCAAAACGCATATCACGGGACTAATCGCATACACTGGCCCTGCTCGTGCCGGTGTAAACAGGAAGCAGGACAACATTAATGACACAGAAAAAGCTTTATTTTTTTGTCTTTCTTTTCCATCATTGTATTTTCAACATCCTTTTGTGTCTTTCTAAATATAGACAATATAACATCCCAGGAACCACAATGTCATTAATAAATGATCCCACCAGGCCCTGGTTCTTCAGCCAACGCATGTAGGGCTGATAAAATTTGTTGGATTTGGAAATTGTCAGAAATCCTTCAATTAGTTACAGTAGTAGTATTATAAAATGAAGAATTTAACTACACAACAGCTGCTAGAATAGGCAGCAAGGTCAGCAACGCCTATAATTCGCTATCCATGTTGAATTAGCCATTCAGAAAATACTCAATAACCCATCTCTGGCCAGGTTTTATGTTTGTTTTCTTCCAGAAAAGGGACAGGTGATCAGGTCAAATCAGGGAAGGACACGTCGTGACTGAAAAGACCCAATCAAGAAGCGATCTTGGGTGGCTGTGTCATCGTTTCCAAAAGCCTCCTTTTTGGGCCATCCAGGCTACAACGCAACCCCAGAGTTTTCAAACAAAAACGAGGCCAGCAGCATTTCCAAACGTATCCGTTTCAGGGGCTCAGTAGTAAGAACGCGAGTATGCAAACATAGCAAAACATATTACCTCAGGGGCATACACCTTTACAGATTGTAAAATAATATTTACAGTGTATGCTATTATCCTACAGAGTGTTTATACACTACAGAGTAAATGTAAAGGCCAACTCAGAGCCACGTCAGCTCCAAAAGCGGACACATATATTACCAGACTTTACTTGTGTTGTGATATATTTTAATTTAACTATTTTTATTGACTGATAAGATTAATACTCTTTATTTTTTAGAGCCCCTTTAAAAAAAATCTGTTTGAAAGTGATTCACACAAGGTTAAAAAAACATAATAAAAGCAAATAGAATGTCAGAAAGGTAAATAAAAGACAATGAACTGGACCAGATTTAAATTACAATCAAATTAAAGAATAAAAATGACAACTCGAGTAAAATCAGGTTAAAAATAATCACGTAAAACCGGGACAAGATCCTAAAAAGTAGGTTTTAAGAAGTGATTGTAAAAGATATATAATGACTTAATGAGCCTTATTTACTCGGCTTGGTCATTCTAGGGCCTTGGGCCCCGAAGGCTCTACCACTGATAAAGTCTGGTCTTTTGTTGAGGAATTTAAAGGCATAGTTTGATATTCAGGAATGTAAAGAAAATAAAACTTAATTGCAGGTTCATAGGAGACTCTTTTAGACTCTTACACGTAACAGAAAGCAGTCTCTATCATATCAGCATCCACTGGTTGACATAATTTATTTAATAAAAACCCAGCATTGGTCTATTATGTCACTCTAACCCTGTTCCCAGACCTACTTTCATAAGCCTGCTTCTTTAAATATGACCAGACTGACCAAACTGGGAAACCTTGGCAGGTATGTTGCCAAGATGAACCTGATTTTCCTTTGTCTGCCACCCACTCTATCCTCCTTGTGTTCCTCCCCAGACTGATGGCTCACAGGAAGTTCCTGTAGCTGTCCCACGTTCATCCCTCGTCGTCTCCTCTCCTCCTGTCCTTCCTCCCACCACGTCTCCATCCTCTGCTCCACTTCACTTCTCCTCCCCCCAATCATTTTATCCTCCTTTCATCTCCTCCTCGTCTTCCTCTCACCTCCTTCCTCCTTTCCTTTGTTCACCTCACCCCTCTCATCTACCCTCTTTTCTCCTCCCTCTTTCGTCCTCCTGCCCTCTCCTCTCATTTACCTCCTTTATCCACTCACCTGATCCTCTTGTGTTTCCTCCTCTTCTCTACTCCTTTCCTCTCCTCTTGTCCTCCTGTCCCTCCTCTGAAGGCTTAATTTAAGCTTGTCATCAGGGTGTCTGTGATCTGAAGTTTGATACTGCTGATGCTGCAGCCATCACAATTTCTGGGGTGCAGATGACTCTGCAATACTGTTGGTCTCTATTTGTGCCTGTTTCACACATTCATTTCTCTTTTTTTTGCAACTCTATTGAGGGCAGAGACGAATATGTAAAAAGCAGAGAAAAACAAGGCTGAAATACATTTGGTTCACAGAGAATCTAAGTATAGGGAAAATGTTGTAGATTTGGTGTGGATTTCACCAATGTGTTATCTGGCTCCGAGACAGGCTGGCTTTGAATTTCGACTTTTAAAAAAAACAACAGTATTGGTGCTAAATGTGTCTCTTTTCCTAATATAATTTATTTCCGTTTTTATTTCAATGATGGCCATTTTGTACGATGGCCGTGGCAGCTCAACACAATGCAACTTAAGAAAATGTAATATAGTATATTACTGAGACAAAAAGTCAAGAATATCTTGTTTCACATTTTTTGTTGTTGCTGCTGTACCTACTAGAATTCAACCTCTGTACCTAGCTGGTATCTGCCTTCTAATTCTTTAAATATACCCTAAAAGTTAATTGACAACCTGTAACTATCAAAACATATTTTCTTGGCTACTAGGGGAGGTTGTTCGAAAGAAAATAAGCTAAAATTAGCTGAATAATGTATGACTGATGAGTTGACCACTTTACAGGGTGTACCCCGCCTAAGGCCCAAAGTCACTGGGATAGGCTCCAGTCACCCGCAACGGGTATTTCCCTAACGGGAACGAGCGGTAGAAAATGAGATGAGATGAGATGAGATGTATGACTGCTTGTGCTTAATTTTTATACTTCTGGAGTGTATGTGTCACCAGCTCTTAAAAGTTAAACACAGACATTGGAATTGTTGTCTTCATTGCTAAACGACCACCATTGTCAATGAAAATCTATCTGACGTGACTCAGGCAGAAATCATGTTCATGGACGATGTAATGTAATGTACAATAAGTACATGTTAAATAGTAACATGACAACATTAACAGATTCAACTGGCTCTGCAGAGGTTGAAAAGATCGGTTTATACAGGAGTGGCGCAACAAGTTCTAAAATATATCAGTGTGATCTTTACATTGACCTTAAACAGAAATGTTACTTTAAGAAAAGGCGGACATGTTGGAAATGAATGGAAGGCAATGGCTGCTTGGCAAGTCAGAAATTATTTTCGAGATAGTTCCTCTTGACCTAGTTTTTGTTGACCACCTGAAAATCCGGCACGTACAATTTGGAGCTCTGTTAGGTATCTCATGTGTTAATTGACAGACATCCGTTACCCCTAACAACTGCTTCAACTACACCACCCTTTTGGAAAGCGACACCTCACTAAAACGCCCACAATTGAGCAGATGTACTGATAGAGAATAAATTGATCTTAACAGTCAGATTAGAAACCACTGAGCTGGAACAACGACTCTTCTGATAAAACACTTTATCTGTGATGCTTTAAACTCAAACCACAGTGACATGTTTATACTTGATGACTGTTAGAATCTGAATTATGTTTGTACACACTATCTTCATGTAGTCAAAAATGAAAACAATGAGACAAATCTGAAGATTTTAGCAGCAAAGCTTTCTGTTCCGTTCAGTTGAAAAATTCCTGAAAAAAAGTTTTGACTTTGTGGCTCTCGCCTAAGCTGGAAGAACCCCGCTGGGCGAGGGGAGGAAAGGAGAGCTCCGGTGGAAGCTGACCTTCGACATTTCTTCAGAGGAGTGACAGGACCCCGATTGCACTCCGACCTCCAGGGACCAACCAATTGCTGAAGCGTGACCTGCCGTCAGGGGCGTGGCCACAAAGGACCTCGCTTCTCCTCGCCACCTCTCACATTCTGGGAATTCCAAGTGTCGCTGTGAGCACATATCCAGGCAGACACCACAGGGATGAACACACACACACACACACACACACATGCATATACCACACACATATGGTGAAATGTAATTCAGTACATTTATTCAAGTACAAATTTGGAGAATAAATACTTTACTTTAGTATTTCCATTTCATGCCACTTTATACTTCCAAGGAAATGATTCTACTTTATACTCCTCCTGACAGCAGTAGTTATTTTATGAATTAAGATCATACAAATAGTACAACAACACACGGCATACATACATATGATGGGTTTTGTAAATAAAATAAAATATGATTTAATCCAGTAGTGTTTAAAATAGTTCAAATAAGCATTGACAAGAGAAAAATGCTGCATATAAAAGCATCTGCATTAATTATCTAATACATAATATAGCAAAATATTCACAGGGACCATTATTCTGCTTTAATTACTTTTACTATGGATACTTTAAGTACATTTTGCTAATAAAACATACCATTTTCACAAAATGTTTAAGACAGGACTTGGTATTGTTCCTTTTACTTAAGTAGACGATCCAAAGACTTCCTTCACCAATTCACAGGACACATTACACATGGACAGTTTCTCATACTTGTATTTTCCCCTCATGTCTCACGGCTTTACAATCTGCACAAATACGTCTCTCCTTAGATCTTAGAGCCTACAATGTAGAGAAACAAAGTACTAGAAAAAGAGAGTAACAGAACTACAGTATACAACAAAGAGCTGCAAAGTCACTGAGCTAGTGGAATTACAATATGCCACCAAGAATTACTATAAACAAAATGACACATATAAACCATTATTAGAAATCGTTTAAGCATATTATGCTAAAGAGTTTCAAGCAGAGTGTAAAAGTGTATGGAGTGAAGACTCTGGACTAATGGTAACTTCCAGATGTCGGCAAAAGCTGGTTGAACCTCGATCACAAAACCAAATATAATCAGATATATGGTGTTTTTCTGTGGGATTTTGGTAATATTTTCCCCCTCTGTAATTCACATGGATATTTGAAGATTTTCAGTTAAACATTTCATATTTTAGAGTGTCAGAATTAGTTTCATACATGCAACATGTAGCCACACATGCTGTTGTTATTTATATCCTATTTTGTCTTTGATGTACTCCAATGCTACTCGCTGGGACAGGGATCATTAGCATTTTAACTCAAATGGAAAGTCAAAACTCTGTTCCTGTCTGTCTGTCTGCTTATTTTGGCACATTCGTGACTTTTAATATGAGTGATGTGTATGTTTTGCGGCTGCCTGGTAAAAAGCATTTGCCTCATATTGGTTGTTCTTTGCTATTTATGTATTTGTGCATATGACTACTTGCGTATCCTTGGCACAAGGGTACCAGGGATAGACCTACTCTGTCTGTGTGTGTGTGTGTGTGTGTGTGTGTTAGCACAGTAATGTGTTTTTTATTTGCCCTCCACGTGTGGTTCGGCTTAGAGCGGTGCCGTCCGCATCCCATCCTGTGGTGCTGGCTAACATCAGACTCAACACTCACACACCAATCACATACACATGTAGATACACACGCCACTCGCACACACATACACAGTCTCGACACTGACCCAGACAGAACCAGACCAGGCTACACACTAATTACATGCCTTGAATTAGACATAATATCAACCAGCCGAGTGACTATGGAAACAGGGATGGAAGGCCAAGTTTGGGGATGTGTGTTCGTGTGTGTGATTTCTGCATGCACTGTATGTTCATTAAATCTTTATGGATGTCTTTCTCTGCATGTACATTTATGTTCTTGTGTATCAGTGTGCTGTAATATATAAGCTGTCCTGATATACATCATCTGGTCACAGAAGAATCTGTTGCATCTTTTCTTGAACATTGTCTAGGGGACCGAGTTTCTTGTATTTTGGGTTCCTGCTATATACTTATGCTATATACTACAGACCTATAGCTGTGTTTGTGCTGAAAATGATATTCTAATGAATGTGGGGTGAGGGCAGTTTAAAAGATGCTAGATAAAGACAAAAATGTATGCATAGAAAGTATCATAAAAATAACCAAAATGAGACTCCATTGACTGAAAATACTGGCTCGTATTTATTTTTTTTGTCATTTTGCTATTTGCTCACTCACAATATAGCATGTCAGGAACAGGTTTGAGAGAGGACATCAAAGAGTAGACTTTCAAACTAGCTACAAAATTCATGAACAACAACTGTTTTCATTCTGCAGGAAAATTAAATAGGTTACTAATTCAGATTTAGATTGATTTACTCAAAACCATGTTAACAAGGTATGGAGGGGGGCCAACATTATACACAATAGAATAACAAAAAAGCTGTGACACAGAGAAGGAATGACCTGTAACATAAATTAGCTATTAGCTGCTACTTGTTAGGAGTAAATCATGGCAGACAGAGCTTTATGAGCAAAGTTGTTTGTGATGACTATTTCAAAGAAAGAAAACATAAACCATAAGAGTCTACAGAGAGCAGGGTTCGTTAAGGTTTAGAAAGGGCTCCACAGTTACTCCATTAAAAAAGGGTTTGCAGGCACAAGGTAAGATGCTCTTCAAAAAGACACCTAGTTTACATATTACCCTGGAAGCAGCCTCCTTTTCCTGTTTTTCATCAATATACACTGTCGGTTTTCGGTGGTGTCTCCCTGAGTTCATTAGAGCAAATAAACAACGATATAGAAGAAATAGTGAAGATTTCAGGCCTACTAGGTGTATTATTCCCCTTAGGACCACCCATGCTAAAAATGTATTACAGTGTTTTAATGAGATGGTTTTATTGATCCCCACAGGGAAATTCTTTCCACCAACCCAGGAAGTGCAGAGGTCAGCGACAGAGCAGCGCCCTTCCAGCTGACATGGATTCAGGGTCTCGCTCGAGAGCATGTCAGCAGGGCAGATGCTTGTCAGCATGGATGTCTGGGTCATCCAGTGAAAATATAGTCTACCTGACCTTGAGGTCAGGGGTTTCCAAATTAGGGATCCTCAAGTGTACCAAAGAGTCACCAGCGAAATGAAGTTGATGGAGTATAATGTTACATTTATTTAATTCCCAAGCATTTTTCACAAGTGTAAGTTAACTGATCGTAGCTTATGGAAATAAAATATATACTCCCAACAAATAAAGTATAGTTTTCTTCCCACTTATCAACAATAATCTTTTCAGCTGGCATTCTCTGAGACAAAATCTATTTAATAGGGTTCTGTAGACTATTTGCAGTTATTTTGCGGTCACTATTTTGAGGGCCATTGCTCTATTCAAATTCTGCTAAATGGCATATGCTACTTGAAGTTGTCTAATGTATGACCAACCCAGACCAGGTGAGGCCCACATTTCCTGAGATGACAGCCCAGAAATAAAACAAAACAAAACAACATCCTATGGGCTCACTGCTGGTCTGGACAGCCCGCCGCTAAGGCACCAGGGCTTTTCTAACAATGGGTGTGACTATCTAGAGCCACAAAAGCCATTTCATCCTGCGTAACCATGTCAAATTATTGGTCACGATTTTTCCATTCAAAATGTCAAAGGCTCATGCAAAGGTTTTAGACTTCTGTGGAATAATGTTTTGTAGGAGCTCATGACACTGACAAAAGAATTGCTTGGTTTGGGGTAAAGGTAGAAATATTTGTATTCTGGTGATGACATTGATTTGTTTGAATGTATTCCTTAAACATGATAACTTAGTAATTTAAAAATGGGAAAATTACATTTCAGACTAAACAAAGTTTAAAAGGAATCTATAAATCATGCAGCCTACAACAAAAACTAAATTTATCAAAATCTAGGATTTATTAAAGCATTTAGAGGGAAGAAAAAACACGATCATAGTGAAGATAATGAAGGTGCAAGACAGGTTGCTTGGTCAGACAAGGATCATCATTATTTTTGCACATTTCTACATCTTTATTTTGCTAGATTTGTTGAATGTATTGTTTCACCAACGTTTTATTCACTATAACTAGAATTTAAAGGGGATTTAAAGTAATTTATGGTAGATTAGTAACAGATAATGAAGTGAAACTGGTGTGTTTAGTATCAGTAATTAGATTTTTCAAAGTTTAAAAATATATATTTAATTAAAAATAATATAATAGTTAGGATCTTGTTACAAAACAACCTGTTGTAAAATTCCTAAGGCAGCAGAGCCAGTGTAGCTCATTTGGCCTCTGTGTTGTTATTCCTTTACAGGAATTTTTGAGCTCTCTAATGGCTCTAAGTGAATTAGGCCTAATGTGTCCTATTATGGTGCAATGAGTGCAGGCCAAAGTCATCAAACTCTTTATTTTGATGGATGTGGACACACAGATTCACACAACCACACGTACATGCACCCCCCAGTCCCCTTCCTACCTCTCTTACCACACACCTCTCCTGACTCCAAAGCACACAAACACACCTCCTGACCAGGCGGGCTGCGAGGAAGGAAGTCAATATTTAAGGAGTTGACGCTACCTGGCATCGTGGCCAAGATCCGCCTCTTACTGGAGGCAAGCTATAGAGTTTTCTACAATGCAGCTCTCAGCTTGCTCAGTTCCTGTAGGTTATAACATGTCATTAAACATTTGCTTATTCTGTTACTATTGGCCCTAAGACTACCTTGTTTTAAGGAAAAACCCACCCTTACAGTAACGCTTTACAAAAACACAAGTATTGGGAGTGTACTCATCGGCCAGACCCCCACAGCCCTTCATGAGCTCAGGTAGCCTTTCATCTTCACCACCGGCCATGTTCAAAATATGTTCTTATGAACTGATTAAGAACTGGATATTATTTAACACTATTAACATATGAGTGGATTGTTTCTTACAAATGAATTGTCAATGTTTGGTTGCTTTGGTCAAATTTGCTATTTTGTACTGCTACTACTTGGAGTGGCAGAAGCTGAACGTAAAATGTACTGTTATATTTCCACTATTTATCCATTACATTTAGCTCACTATTTTTTATTCATTACTTTTAGCTATTTCACCCATGCATCCGATTCTTTTAGATAACTATTTCAGCTGTTTAGCTAGCAAACTATATATATTTACAGCTGACTATTTCAACTGTTTATTCATTACTTAAACTATAAACTATTTATCCATGACTTTTAACTACCTATTTCAATAATTTATCCATTAGCTAACTATTTCAACTGCTCGCTCGCTAACTAGTTTTGACGCAACATTCACTCTTGGTTGCTATGTGGTGACACCAGACTCAAGTTGATGGGCATCTTACTGATTATGGTATATTTACTAAAGATCAGCATCACACCACTTTAATCCTATCTGGCTGTTTATTTTACTCTCTAACACAAATATGCGGATATATTTTTTAAATCAAATTTTGTTGAGTTTATTAGTTGAGCTTTCTGTACCCCCGGGCAGCTGCAGAAGTAACCTTGGTTGGGACTCAGTCTTCTACTGTATGTATGGAGTATCTTATTTTATTCCCATGAATAATTGAATCATAGATAATGGGACATCATACTGAGATAGTTCCATAGAAGATATAATGGGGGAAAAAAATCTGTATTATTTTAACAGCAGCAATAAACATTTTTGATATAAAATTATATCACACACTGATGATACTTAACATTGTGAGTATCCCTAACAATATCCCTTTCATCTGTCTTCGCAACTACATCCTTTTTTTAAATTTGACTAACAAACATTCTGCTCCAATACCTGGAAGAATGGCATAATGACCAAGCAGAGCTCTTGCGATTCGTACCGCCTTTTACATAACTTTTTTTAATGAAAGATTCCTCTACCTTGCAGAAACATGATTCATGATTGTGCAATGAACTATTGTTGTTGTACCGTATGTTGTATAATTACATCAAATTGAATCAGAATCAGCTTAACTGCTAAGTAAGTTTTCACATACAAAGAATTTGCTTTGGTATTTTGGTCCCTAACAATAAACATAGTAGAAATATAAAGAAAGATAAATCACATACTGCAGTCAATACCATTCCTTTTTGAGTCAGTTTTTGTGTTATCATCACTTCTCAGTTTTTCACTTCAGGATTGTATGTCATGTCTGTGAGGAAAGCTGTGAACTAACAGATATGGTGACCTGGTGTGATATGTACTTTGAAGGAATTCAAAATCTTCAGGGTGTCGCACTGCAACTACAGGCCCACACAACTGTTAATTGCAGAGAGATGCGTATTGTGAAGTGTCAAGGGGAAGGACGAAGTAAATTATGGCTTACCTGCAACAGGAAGCTTTTGATGTAAGCTGTGAGCGCTCTGTAGAGCAATCGCTGTGATTTGCATGTAAGCACTGTCACCTAACACTCTGCTCAAGTTATTGTGTCTTGAGAACAGTCAGGAAATTTAAGCCGGACAAACACCAATAGATTACTGAAGTACATCGAGGGATAGACCTCAGTGTTAAACAGAACAGACAGAAATGTCTGGATTTTCTGGATAAAAATATTCTGAAGTGGGGATAACAGTTCAATGGAACATTATAGTAAAAAAATTGAATAAAGAAGAAGCAAGTCTTAAAAAATACAAATAATGCTGTTTTGGTTAGGTTTGCACACTGGAATGAAAAGAAAAAACCTTTTAACATTAAATATGTGAAACTGCTCTGGAAGCAGATGGGGCTGTCTATTAGAATCCCAAGCTCACAGCAGTAGCCAGCAGATGTGGCAGGAAGGAAGGCTGTGAGGGAAGACTCTGGAGAGAAATCTAGGTCTTCCCTTCCGTGCATGTATGCCTGGATGATCACACCAGAAATCCACAATTCAACAAGCACTTCATGTAGGCCATGCCTGCAAGCCACGCAGCTGCGGACAGAAATCTGCAAGTATCTACAGTATGCGTCTTTGCGCATCTCCCTATGTGTGTGTGTGTGTGTGGGGGGGGGGGGGAGTGAAGAAGAGAGGCTGGCATGTAAGATTTACATATGTGTTGGTCTATTATAAAAAGCTTTCATTCTCTTATAATACATCTTTAAAATAGCTTCTTACGGTTACTTTTCACTGAAAAATAATCCCTGCAGACAGAAGGTAAATGCATAAAGTTATAACAAAGGATTATTAGCAGGTCTGTACTGCATCATCTTGTTTTTACAAAACTGTTTTGTAATACTGATATATTGAGTGATACTATTTAAAAATGGTATCCTGCAGTTACTATGGGTTAGAATATTTTCCACAAGACAGTGTAGTAGAATCCACAGCTGATGCATATAGCAATTCAAATGTATTCTTTTGTTTTTATTTTCATATGTAACTACTGTGTGTTTCTTTAGCCCAAAATCACAAATCTGCCTGAAAGGTCTTAACAATCAGCATACAACACCCTCTAGTCTTAGTTTTACTTACTGGTTATTAATTTACTATATTAATATGTAATGTTATTAATAATATATCCATAGGCTATTACAGTTGTGCTAAAAGAGAAAAACAAAATGCCACCTGTATAATAAGGTCATAAATTTACTCTTGAGCACACCAGTCATACTTGAGATCCCTATAATAATATAATGTAGTCTAATAGAAAGATCATTATTGCAATACCATAGGAACCATAAAGTGGGATTATGTCACTTTAAACTCATTATTAATAATTACAGATGAACTATTTGACAAGTCTGTTGAAATGTAGCAGTGATTTTAAGATTTGCCCTTGATAAAATTCAGCCTATTAAATTATTTTACTATGTTTTACTGATTTATATGTAGTATATTGATGGTAACTCATCCCTCTATCCAAATATAAATGTAATTCCTTTGTTCCCTTTCTTTGTCTCTCTGTCTCTAGCTTTCTCAAAAACAATCATCCCAATTTGGAGGTGTAGTGGTTTCCATGGTGACGTGTGCAAACGGATAATGGGGCAACTGTTAACCTTTGACTGGTTAAAAGCCCCAAGCTGAGGGAGGGGAGGAAGGCAGGGGTGGTGGCGGGGGGAACACACACACACACACACACACACACACACACTGGGATGTCAGAGAGAAAGGAAATTCACACTCATTTCCTCCGTGTGGTTTCGGTACAAATCAACAACATCCTGTCCTTTTGTGAATCCTGCCTGCCCTCATGCTGGTTTGCGTTTCGGAGTAGGCGTTATAACCCCCCACCCTTCTCCTCTCCTCCCCCTCATCCTTCTCCTCCTCTTCTCCTCTATTTTTTTTTTTACACTACCATAGACGCTGTAGTCATACCTAACATTGTTGCAGAGGAAGGAAGGGCACGTCCTTGTTCGCAATAAACGGCTTTAGATAGAACAGGAACCCAAGCGGAGCGGCCAATTTTTATCCTAATCGAGCTGAGGCAAGTGATCTGAAAGGCTTGGTATGCATCTTGGTATCCTCGTCAAGGATACACTGATTATAGTGGAAATAGCCCTCATACTATACTATTTTATTTATCGAACCCACTGGTATCGTATTCCTGCAGATTAGTCGCTTTGCTGGGATGTTTCCTAAAATGCAGGCCATGACTGCATTTTCATGGTTTTCATTCGACATTTTGGCACCCATTTATCAGAATCAGAAGAATATTAGGATCAGGTTTGCCAGCAATGAAAAAAGAAACTAATTCATTGCAGATTTAGCCCACTCATATATCTCTCATGTATTACACAATACTATAATCACATCTCCTTTAACATGTAGCAGGAAGCGCGAGCTGCATAGATTAAAAAAAATGAACAGGCTAAAATAAAGCGAGAGTGGCACCACAGCCGGTGAGTCGACTCTTTATGTAAATCAGCCCGGGCATTGCCCTTGTGACCAAAAAAAGCCCCCACCCCCTTATTCGCTCACCCCCTTCTCTCTCTCTCACACACACACACACACACACAGGCCTCATTCGCCATTGCTTCCCATTCATAAAAATCTCGGCACCGCGCCTGCGCAATACCATTCGGAGTCCTCCCCATTCATAAAAATGTAACCTCCGCATTTCAGCTCTTCCGAGTCGCTCTGCCCTCCCATTCACAAAAAAAGAGGAAAAAAAAACGCCGAGGCATCTGCGCATTGCCGTCCCTTTCCTTTCCTCTACCCTCCCATTCATAAAAACTCACTTCCCTCCCCCTCGGTGGTTGCAACATCATATCCAAAGCTCTGCGTCCACAACCGCAGTCGCCTTTTACGCACCAGCGAGTGGAGAATAGTGCAAGAGATCCGCTCTCCTTTCGCCAACATTGCTCATATTATTTACTCAAATTTGGACGTACCATTATTCAAGATTTGTGGAGCTATATTTGCCTGGACTGGATTATAGCCTGCGCGCAAACGTCGTGCGCAACGAAGAGATGAGCATTTTATCCTAAAACCACAGTAAGTGATCACCTCTGGTGTTTTCTCATCGTTAAATATTTGTTACTTGTGAGCATGTGGCTGCACAGACCGATTATTCTGTCCCATTACTGCCTAGGCTTGACTGTTCCTCTCTATCCTCTGGATCGCAGGCATGAAAACGCTCTCGCAAACCATATTTTGCAACGAGCCGTTTCCCCGGCCCGTGTTTGCGCTTTGTGTCAATATTTAACCACCGATTTCTTACCAAAGGCAAGGTTGAGGGCGCAGAGAGGGGAAACAGTGTCGCGTTTTAAAGCGTAACGTCCTCAAAATTCCGGATTTCTGACAGCAGATAGTATTTCACCATCTTCTGCGTCGCAATTTGTGGCTTGTCTCTCTTGAAGCCACTGTCACGATAAAAGGCAGCGGAACAGATCCACATTTCCATCTCTGTTCAAATCTCCGTCAACTCTGAAGCGTTTCGGCTGCGTGTTTCGTTCTCGCGCTGCAGCGACCGCCTCGTTGGCGCACCATCTCGGTTGTGTCAGGTGTTTTTTCCATTAGTCTTTTATCTTATCCGACTAACTTCCATGAAAATATGTCTTTAAACAGCTTATTTTGGATGCTGCGAGAGGTACCGTCCAGATTTAAGCACCAAACTACGCATTTAACTGCCGCCGATTAAAACTATACCACAGCCGTCTGTCTGGAGGCACACAGTGTACAATTTTCTTTATAAATGTCATAATTTTGTGGTTCACATGTATTAACTGTGAGTGTGTTGAATACGTGGATGCAATGCCTATATAAACATGCTATTTGAGTATGCCGAGCGGCAGCCTCCGATTTTTATGACTCAGTCCATTCACATATTGAAGGGAGGGACGCGCGCGCGCGCACACAGACACGCACGCACTTACACACGCACTGTTCCGGCTTGGAGCTCATAATGGTCTAGATCTGACGATCACACGCGCTTGTGTCGGTGCCAGCAATGTCGCAACAGGTTTCTCAACCAGGCTTTTGCAAATCCGAGGAAAAGCAGAATAACACGAGCCAACGGTCAAGCAAAGCAGCGTCGACTGCTGACGCGTTTTTAAATAACATAGATCGTCAATCAGCAGAAATATACCACAACACAGCAGTTTGTAGGTTCGTAGAAAATTCAGGTTGCCTTGAAAAGCATAATGCATCTTGTGGTCTGAATCAGCTGGGTTTCGTCGGGTATTGTGCAATAAGCCAATTAAACACCGCAGATATGGGTCAGTGGAAATGTCGGTTTTGCTGCGCCGTTTGTCTTCAATCATCTTTTTGTTTTCTGTAAAGTAGGTTAGGTCTTTGCCGGCTGCCAAGCGCTCATAGATGAAATGGATGAAACCAATTTCATTCAGGTTTATCATGACTGGTGCGCACTGATTCATGTTTGCAACGCCGCGTACAGCCAGAAGCTTTCATTCACAAAAACCTGCAGTTCACAAAATCAGATCCATTCACAAATTCCCAGATTGGCCTGTTTCTCATATATATAGGTAAAATTATATTACTTGGTGTAAGTCATTAGATGTCTTATGGCTGTGTAATGCTATACAAAGACCTTTACTTTGCATCTTGAATTCATTTTGGCTTTGTTCAAGTTCCTTTTCTGGCAACCTTCTTCTCTCTTTGCTCTGCCTTGTTTTGCATCTTTGAGTCTTTTGCATGCAAACCCTGCTCTGGGGTGCTCCCTGCTCTTTGGAAGGGAGGCATGAAAGCCCAACTTCTATTGTTCTAATGTCAAAGTTAGTATACAGGAGGTTTCAAACACTGTTGGTATTCAGTCTAAAGATCAAGATCATTTGGAAACTCTACATTCAGATTATTGCAGAGATCCAGCATGGAAAACGGTTTTCACTGAGAAACTGAAACACTTTGGTTATAAGATTTAATAATTGTCTTGGGTGAATGAAACTGCTTGCAATATATGTCTGTTTTACATGCTACCCGAGGTGTTGATTTGAAACCTAGTGATCTCTGTAGTTCTTGCATAGTCGTATGATATATTACAGTCTCAATCATGTGGGGAAAGTAATTTATTTAATCATGAGAGACATGACGACATAAAGCTGTGGTTAATCATCATCAATAGCAATGCAAAAGCAGCAGAAAATTATACCACAGAGGGTATAATCTCTCTGTGGTATAAACCTGACCCTCCATTACACATTAATGTATGTGTTTAAATAAGTTTGAATACATGGGAAGGATGTAGTCTTCTCACATCCTGTAAATAAACTGAAGATTTTGACCTCGACCCACTCTGAGTTAGTTAAATGACAAATTAAGCAAGCCAATGTCTTCATGTACTTACACTCTGCTCTTTACAGCTAACCTGACATGTTATTTTTTGGACAGTTTTGTGATGTAAAATTATCACAATGTTATTTTTTCATAATATAGTTTGCTTTCTTTGTGGTTGAAGATAAGGTCTTTAGAAAAAAAAGGGGATCAAAAGGTGGAAAGAGCAAGAACTTAAACAACAGCAGATGTAGCTGGTCATAACTGTCTCTTTTGTATCATTCTTTGCAGTATTGCTAAATGCTGCTTTAGAGTGAAGACGTGCGAGGCACCAGCCTACACATGGAGTCCAGGGTTCCCCACCACATCCCAGGAGTGTCCTCCTCCCTCATATCCCAGCCCCTACTGGACAGTCGAGTGCCCTACGGCCGCCTGCAGCACCCTCTCCCCATCTACCCCATTGACAAGATAAAGTCCTCGCACGTGGAGAACGATTACATTGACAGCCCCGCCGTCGTCTCCCAGCAGCCCCTGAGCCAGAAGTCTATGAACCGAAGAATCACCTGGCTTGGTCAGAATCAGGAGGCCTTCCTGGGGGCAAACCACAACCATCATCACAATCATCAACACCAGCACCCCCAGCAGGGCAGGTGCGAGCCCCATCCTCACCAGGACACCACCACCCACCCCTGGATTTCCTTCAGCGGGAGGCCCAGCTCTATCAGCAGCAGCAGCAGCACCTCATCTGATCAGAGGCTGCTGGACCACGCCGCACCCACCCCAACTGTGGACCACCACCCAAACCTACACCCCCACCAGGGCCCTGTAAACACAATCACTAGCCGAACTCCAGGGTGCTACACTTCCTCTGACTCGAAAGTCCTCACCACGTCCTCCTCTGCTTCCTCCTGCTCTTCCTCCTCTAAATCGCTGGACCTCAAGTCTGCAAAGATGCCCGCAGGAGGCGATTGCACCACTGGAGGCCAGCAGGGGTTGGTGCTGATCCCTTCCTCCTCAGCCGAGAAGAAGCACCTCCTTCTCTGCGAGCACTGTGGGAAGTGCCGATGCACAGAGTGTACACTCCCCCGAACCCTACCCTCTTGCTGGGTCTGCAACCAGGAGTGCCTGTGCTCTGCTCAGAGCCTGGTGGATACAGCCACCTGCATGTGCCTGGTCAAAGGGATCTTCTACCACTGCACCGAGGATGAGGACGACGAGGGTTCCTGCGCTGACAAGCCCTGCTCGTGCTCCCAGGCCAACTGCTGCGCGCGTTGGTCCTTCATGGCTGCCCTTTCCGTTGTCCTGCCTTGCCTGGTCTGCTATCTGCCAGCTACGGGCCTGGCCAAACTGGGACAGAAGTGTTACGACAATGTTAGCAGACCCGGCTGCCGGTGCAAGAACTCGCAGGGTTGCGCAAGCATCCCTGTGTGTAAAAAGGGAGGCATGGAAGCAAAATTTGGGACGCTAGAGAAGCAGCAGCAGGGGTCATGATACTGGACCAAACTGGCTGGCAGTGGCCTTGCTAAAAATGGACAGGACCACACAGTACTTGCTTGCTCTCTATGGATAGGACAATCCAACACCAACCCCTTAAACTACCCCATTAATCTGCTGGACGATGACTTATGTAAATCAAAGGTACTTAAATGGCTTCTTGACCTATGTTTGATAGGGTGAATGATCAACATGGCCTGATCTGAGAGAGTTGGCTAATAGGAATAGCTAACAGGCCCCCTGAGGTGTGGTTTTTTGTAAGAGTGACACAAGAAGAAGGGGCTAGATTGTGGGACTGGTGTTTGTGTTGTTTTGCAAAGATGGCTGAAGGCACAAAGTCATTGTACCTCTCTGCTGCTCTGCATTCCTCAGCTAATTTTGTAACAGAAACTAACCAGAAGCTGGTTGCTGATCCTTGAATAACATAAAAGTTATTTGATTGAGATAAATATCTGTACAACCCCACCCCACCCCCAAAAGCACAGCCCAGTGTCCCTCTGTCTGAACAAACACGAAAACAAGTGATTACCTATACTGTGGCTTATGATAGGTCACTGCAAGAGTGAAACCACCACTTACTCACTCTCTCCACTATTATGATGATCACCATCTTTTAGTGTCGCCAGTTTCCTCTTTTAGCTTAAAGATGCTACCTTGGTAATGCTAACATTTTATCTCTACATTTTTATCTCCATGGGGGTACTGTAAAACGAACCTTTTGAGACTTTCAAATAATAGTAATTTCCCATAATTCTCAGTCTGTATTGTTCAAGCAGTTGTACTGCAAGTGAGAGAGCGATAATCACTTTACATAATCCCTATTTTTGGGAGGTGAAGCCCAGACCTAAAAGATTTTGAATGCTGTTCACCAATCACCTCAGAGGTAATGCATGTCATGACCTGCATGCTCTAGTCTAATGGTTACCCACAGTGCTAGAAGTCGATGTGTCGTAGAGAAATGTGTAAAAAAAAAATAAAGTACACCCAACCTTCTCAGGGACTGTTACAGTAATCCTCTCTAGAACTTGGCCTACAGCATGTTGATTTCTAAGCTGCCTAACAGCCTGGTCTACTTCCTCTTTGCACAAAAAGGCAAAGAAACATTTAGGGGCAAAAAGGCAATAGTGAATAATTTAAAACAAGTAAGCTAATTGAGAGACAAACTGGCCAGAAAATAATGTTTTCAGAGGAGAGGGGATGCAAGTGATAGAGAGTGAAGTGGGGAGAGAAGTCACTGCAAAGTCTTTGTTGTGTTTGTATCTAGTCAGCCTTTGCTGAAATCAAACCTGCCACTTGCACAACCTTTTTAGGAAGACGCAAACCCCTTAAAGGATGTACTAAAGCACAGTATTAACCACCTCAGCTATCTCACATTATGTTCGTGTGCACTACATTTAGTCCACTCACCCCAGCCCCCCTCTACACACACACAGTCACTTCATTAAATTCTAATCATTATGCTGCAAGCTGCTTTAGTGAGATAGTCTTTCTTTTATTCTTAAAGTCTATTTTTGGGGCTTGCATGACGTTCTTAGGACTTTGCCAAAGGAAGCTAGCATAGAGTAGCTTGTTTTTCGCTGTCTGAGTGATCACAGTTGTTATGCACTCTTGCCAAATGGAGTTGATGGCAGTTGGTTCTTAAAGGCATGATGCCCTTTAATACAGATGGCCTTTTCTGTTTGGCATAAAGGCATACTGTCATTGTCATTGCTCCATAAGACACACCTCTCTTTCATGTTGGACCCTTAACTTCCATTAGGACACCTAACTTTGCTCATACCTGTATTTGTCTTGTTGCACAAACCTGATATCACACAGGAAAAAAAGGAAAGAAAAAAACACACTGTCCTAGTCTTGAATGTATGAGGCAATATTTTCAAAACCTAGCAATTCAGTCCGAAAGAAAGGTGCCAAAAGTGAGAATGATTGTGTGACTAGTCAAAGGCCTAGTACCTGTAGGTGTGCGACAAAAATCACAAATGTTTTGACAATATATTTAGTAATAGAGCTATGCAGGTGAAATGTTATTTGCTGTAAATAGTTTCACAACATTTGTGTTCTTTAGAAGAGACTTTTAAATGTCCTTGAAAGATTGCATGGTACATTATAACTACAATTCAGTACAAAATATATAGAGAATATATTAGATATATATTTTGAGGGTAAGATTAAGATGTTTTTGAGGTTGTGAGAGAAAGAAAATAGGGAGGGTGGTGAGAGGAAGGTTCGGGAAAGGGGTAACAAAAATGAGAGGTCTTTCTATCACTAGCACTTGATTTAGAAAAGTGTGGCTGGCAATAAAAAAGAAAAAAGAAAAACTTCTGCTGTTTATGCTATCCATGGCTCATTAGCAGTCGAGAGGCTAAGCTAATTCCCTAGTTCCTCTCCGAGTCCGAAAGACTGTGGACTCATTGAATCCACACAGGGAACACAATCTACCCCAATCCGGATCAACCCATTTCCTGCTGTTACTGCTCAGTGTCTCAGCTCTCTCCACTCTTTTTCACTTTCTTGCTTTTTTTCCCCTTCCTCTCTTCCCTCTTCCAGGGAGGAAGGAGGGATCCTTAGGAAGGAGGGAGATATTGTCCAACAAACACCCCTGGCCTTGATTGACAAACACAGCTGCTGTGCATAAACTTGTCATACCACAGAGACAGGAGGGAAAGACAAGTCTGTCTCTCTTTCTCTCGCTCTCTCACTGTTTCCCCCGTCTTTGTTTTTCTCTCGAGCTGTGTTCTGTGCCATCTTTTTAACCAGTGGACCTTTTTTAACAGTTGCTGCCTTTTTGTCTTTTACTCCTCAGCTCTGTCTGACTATCTGTCACTGCAAGAGTAATGTTTTTCACTTCACGTTAGCTTTATACTTTTACATGTGCTCGCTAGCCTGTTTAAGGTGTGGAATAATCACCAACGACGACAACTCACTGATTAAAAGCCTTTTTTTCCTTTCCTTTTCTTCTTTTTTCTTTGCTATAATGCTGTGACTTTTACACACCCCTATGTGTCATTCATTTGTGGGCACTGATTTTTTATTTTCAACCCAAACAAGAGGAAAAGTCTCATACAGCTGGGTGATTCTTTTATTCCTTTGCAATGTAAATGTTGAGGATTAAGAATGAGATCTGTGCTTTTGTTTTGTTTAGATATAACAAAAAGAAAAAAAATCTCTCATATAAAAGGTTCCCTTTATAGATATATTTATTTTGAAGTTCTATTTTATATAGTATTTATTTAGATGCCAACTTTTTGTTTGTGAAGAAAGCTTATGTTGAAATGGAATGTACATTGACAATGGAAATATATATTGTTAAATATATCTGGCTGTTGTGTTGTTACTTTTGTGAGTAGTTTTCAACCAAATAACACACACACATCATGCACTCTACCATCAGAAAGTGGGATTTTGGACAAAAATGCAGTTCTGGGGCAGGGTTAGCTCTCTCAGTAGAGCATGTGCACCATGTACCATGGGTCCTTACTGGAGCAGCCCGGGTTCGACTCCAGTTCGTAGCTCTTTGCTGCATGTCATCCCCCTCTCTCCCCCCGCATTTCCTGCAACACTATCAAATAAAGGCAGAAAAAGCCCAAAACATATAACCTGTTGAAAAAGGACCAACATGCTTAAATGCTGCAGTAATGGTACACACGTACAATACATTTTAAGACATAAAATCTTTTTTAAACAGCTTTTAATGGCTCTGTAACCACTTATAAACTTCCTATGAAGATACATTGCTGATTATTTTAACAATGAATCATTCTATAAAAGGACATTAACATTAGTTGTTTTACATCAACACTTCCACTTCCCGTGGTTTCTATAAAATACTCGAAAGGCCAAATAAAGCAGCTTGACCTTAAACTGAAATTATTCACTGACTTCCTCAGGACGATGTAGTGTGAGACACGAACCAGTCAAATGGTCAATTCATATCAGAGCTTAAACCTGATGGCTTCTGTGTGCCTGTGTGTTTGTGTGTGTTTGACTCGCAGGTTAAACTGACTTCCTTCTCATTCATAGGGGTGGTCTGTCATAATCTGGATGTGTAACATTCCTTTCTCTCCAAAGCACCTCTTCATGAAGCTGGAGCACACACAACCTCTTCCTGTCAAAGACACCCACATACACACACTGTCATCACCCCCCCCCCTCCCCCCGACACACACACACAAACACACACGCACATACACCCCAGCCCACCTGTGCTGCTGTTACCCCGAGGCGTTCTACCTCCCCTCCTTCCCCTCTATGCGCTTGTTTCCTGGGTGTTTACCTGAGTGCACCTGGGAGAGGAGTGTGGAACAAATGAACGCCACGGAGCGTGTGAGAAACGTAGAGAAGAGACAGTCAGAAAGGAAAAATAAGACAGAAAGAGACGAGAAGTGAAGAGTTGGCCTTCCAGCATCACATAAAGAACATGTTTCCGCTGCAGAAGCCCTGCAGGCGCTGCAGTGTCTGCTCCAGCAGGTGAGATCAGAGAACAACCTGACGGTCTGTCAGCACCTGCCTTGGACAGCATGCACACACACACACACACACACACACACACACACACACAAACACCTGCATTTGACTTCCTCCACACCTACATTCTCATCTCCCCACCACTGGGCCACATACATATCATCAACACAGGAAGTGTCGGCACAGGCAGGTGAAGAAGAAACCATTTATTATCGGGTAGTATTATGGCAGGTTGGATTCACTGAGGAACCAGTCCCAGGTCAGAAACTGTGTATGCAAAATGCAAATAACTATTTGTGCTGTGGTTTGGTCTGCTGTGCCACCATAAGGGTCGGGTTTCAACAGCCAAAACACGTTTGAAACTAATATTTGAAAGTTTCCAAAAACATATTCGTCTCTATTCTGTATTGTGTTTTGTTTTTTTATTTGCTAAGCAGTGTGTGTAGGGAAGCTAGTATGGCTAGTAGAATTCTGCTGCAGCGTGTTTGTGCTCCGCTTCACTTGCAGCGTTATTGTAGTGTCAAGAATAAGGTTGCCACACCCAGAACGCACACACACACACTCACACACACACACACACTCACACACACACAAATCAGCTGTTGTTATGGCAAAGTATTTCTGTATTTGCTGCTAATTTCTTACACATACAGACATTCTCAAATCTAAGTATGACAGTGTTACATGAGTGTCCAAGAGAAAAAAATAACAAATTATCTGAACTGGGAACTCAGAACAGGACATTAATTAAATGCTCTCCATGTTTTGTTTTGTTTTTCATAAAAGAGAGGAGATAGGATATAAAGAGAAAGAAGAGGAGAGGAGAGAGTAACAGAGGGGTCATTTTATTCTGTAAAAGTGTGTCAGTAGCCCTCAGGCCAGATGGCATTTTGTTCCAGTTAGGACACATGTGACCTAGTGTGTGTGTGTGTGTGTGTGTGTGTGTGTGTGTGTGTGTGTGTGTGTGTGTGTGGGTTGGACCATCACTACCTACGAGACCTACTGAAAACAGGGGTTGTGTTGCGATAACGCAGGAAAAAGGAACCAACAGGTGCAACCTCCAAGCGACATAATCTGACTTGACCCATCTCATGTTTGGCTTCTTATCTGCTGCCTTTCACAACTGGCAGACTCGTACTGCTAAGCCACCATATCGTTGTACATTGATGAGACCTGAGATACCACTTAAAGGGGGCAAACTGCCACTTTTCAGTGAGAATCTGCATTTAGTTAACATGTGTTAGACTAATGCTCCGAGGCCCTGGGGGAAACCACATGCCAGTTTCCTGCAATGAATGATGTTTAGCCTCAGCTGGTCTCTGAATCCGTTTGAGAGTTTCAAGAAGCTAACTGTAATTTTGACTTTTGAGCACTTATGTGCTTCAAGTTAGCTCAAGTAAATCCCCCGCAGTTTGCTGTTTAGATGACATATTGCAAACGTCATTTTCACATCTGGTGTAGCACTCAACCAAACCCCCTCACACCCCAGATACACACACACAAACACATACATTTCCCTCTCTTTCTTTCCCTTTCACCCCCATTCACCCCCCTCTCTCTTGCTCTGTTTATTGAACACAATCTATGAATGCACAGTTGGGTGCCATTATTAAAGCATTGCAGAAGAAGAGGGTGCAACACGATGTAATGTAATTAAAAGAGCACCAATCAAATCTCCAAACAAAAAACAATGTGGAAATATGGCATTTATGTTTGTTTAACATTTAAGTTGAGGAAGGTCACAGGCTCCTCATCGGTCCACACAGATCTGATTTGTCTCTTCAGCAGAGGCTTCAGTTGAAGTCACATGCTTTACTTTTGCCATGATTTATTTGCTAAGTCTGATTCCATTGTACTTTATACAAATTTTGCTTATATCTTTACATCAACGTTTCCACCTCAGCCAAGCGTAAACATTGATTTTGCTATATTTAAACGTATTAAATTTTAAAATAAAAAATTTAACTTAACAGATTTCTGACGCTTCTACTCATATGTGCAAATTGAAAAAGCGCATAGAAACAGGTGCGTGGAAAACATACCTAGAGACTTGGCTGCCTGCCTGCAGGTGACTCTGGAGCAGGAAGATGACGATGGTGAGTGAGGAGGAGTTTGTGTGTCTGCACGTGGGGGAGTTGGGGACCGGTTCATGCTCATATGCACATGAGATCCTGTGCAGGTCTGCAGGAATGCACGCTTATATATGGGGCAGACATTGCAAGTGCACGCTGTTGGGAATGGAACCCCCCATTTAGACCTGCAGACTGCAAAATCATGTTGCCTCCCACCACACACTTACAGACACACACATGCACAGATGTATTAAAAACACACACAGCATCTCCTCCACTGCCCCGCTCCTTTCCCCCTCCTGTCTTTCCTCTGTGGAATTCAAAAGTAAAATGAACCTAAGTGTGATAGGACAGCTTCGGCTGCAGGAAAAACGCACATTTCAACACTTGGGAAGTGGAAGGAAAACCAGAGAGGAGAAGAGCAGAAGCTGCTGGGACAGTCAGAGGAGAACAGGGCGAAAAGGAGGAGCGGTTGTTCAGGATTCTAAGAAACTTGTCTGATTTAATGTGTAGCCGTCTTAAAATGGTCAATGAGAGCCTCAGTGAGCTTGAACTACAACTGTAGATATTAGATTAAAACATCTTAAAGTTTTCATGAATAATTTCAGCCTTGACAGCCATTGTGAAACATCCAAATACTTTTCACTTCCAGTATGTCAGAAACCAAAGCGGCGGTGCTGGCACATTTTTTATGGAACAAAATATTTCCCAGTTCACGGCTTAAGTGTTTCTTTGAGCCCAGGGAGGCGAAAGAGGAAGAAAGACAGAAAGAAGAAGAGAAAAGAGAGATTAACCACGATTTTCAGTGCCGCAGTTGCCTGACTACCAGCAAGTCAGCCAGGCAGTCACCCTGTCCACCATGAAGCCAGTCACCCAGCCAGCAAACAAGCCAACCGGTCCATTTCATTCAGTGGGGCCACTGGCATGGGACCAAGTAATGCCACTAAACAAAGACCTACTGTCTTGCATCACTTCCCCTCAGAGAGGCCATCCAGGCCGCAGCCTCTTATCACCAGGCACTGCCAGTCTGCAGCACACCACGGCCTCCAGCACACCGGCCTCTTTACTGTTTTCTTTTACTGCCTTCTCCCATTATACCACCATTATACTAACCCTGTATCCAGGGGGAGGGTTTTATTTCAGCTTTCAGGAGTGTCAACAAAAGGGACAGCACATAAAAAGAAAAAACAAATTAAACCCATCAAACAGCATTTTTTAATTGAATTTCATCTAACCTCCTAACATAAGGGACAAACATTTTTTGCACTTTTTTTTTTAGAAGTGTATAGTTTTGTGTGAAAAAATAATAAATAAACATAATGTTCATACAGTACGTATTAAAAGTTTAGACAAACAACTTAGAAATGCACAAGTCAGTTTTCCACTTCTTGTCAGTAGACTTTGGCTTCAAGGGATTTACAACTGAGGGAGAAACATTTTTAAACATTTGAAGCCTAAAAATGTGGTATTCTGCATATTATTCAGTTCTATTCTATTGTGATCCTATTATTTTCTTATTGCAGAAGTTAAGCAGTGAAAGTCTGGAATCTTAATGGGCGGCTTTGCTCCTTAGTCTTGATAAGTATTCTGCCGGTGTAGTTTGATACTTCCTTTCATTCCACAACCTCTGTGTGTGTGTGTGTGTGTGTGTGTGTGTGTGTGTGTGTGTGTGTGTGCGTGTGTGTGTGTGTGTGTGCGTGTGTGGGTGTGTGTGTGTGGGTGTGAGTGTGTGTGTGTCTGTGGGTGTGGGTGTGATTGTGAGTGTGTGTGTGTCATGGATGCGTGTCTGTTTTCAACAGGCCCTGTGGCTGCCTAAGGGGGATGGACATGTGTAAAGGAACAGTTGCATTCCTTTCAGATCCTCCTCTCAAAGGGAAAACACACGCACACACACAAACACGCTCATTCAAACTATACAAACTAAGCTTACAAGAACACACAAACTCACACCCTCTCTCCCCTCTTTCTCTCTCTTCTCCCTCCTCTCGTTTTCTCTCTCTTTCTGAATAACAGCGGAGCAGAACGGTCCCCCGAGGCGTCGGAGGGGCCAAAACTGAACCGACCAAACTTGGCTTCCGACCCTGGAGCAGCGACACGCCCACTTGGCGGTGGCCTGCAGTGCATTCCTGGTGAGAGCATTGTCAAAGCCAAGCACTTCGTCTGGAGGAGGGCCAGTCCCACCACAATAACATTTCATATATTTATCTCTTGGCTTGAGTCTCTTACAATCAGTACTGACACAAACAGGGAACAGACACACGTGTACGCGCATAAGAAAGAAATTGCGCATACATGCATGCACACACGTACATCGAAGAGTATTACAAAACACTATTTTGATTTCTCCCTGTGCTCTCTTATCTCTCCCTCTCCTCCTCTCTGTCCAAGTGTTTCGATCTATGTTCTTTCTCTAATCTTGTTTTCTGTTTTCTGAAGTGTAGCTGTTGCACTGACTTTTTCCCTCTCACAATTTCACTACATAGCGAATAACATCATCTTCATCCTGACCTCCACTTGTAACGAGATACAGCTGATGTCTCATCCTCCTCAGCCTGATGGGTCTCTTCTACTGGGCTCTCAAACCTTTTTCAGTTTGAGAAATGTACTACATTCAAGAAAAATATTTTCAATTAAGTAAAAATCAATGACAGTGGCTCAATATTACATACTTGGCTAATCTATTTCACTCTAAGTTTGATGAAGCCGAAATAAAACAAGGAGAGGTCAAGAAGCCACATGGACTTCCTCTAAAATTAAGAGAAAAAAAGGGGAAAAAATCTTAAAAATCAAACCTGATTTAGCAAAATACAAAGGAAATTAATGTCAATAAGAAATGCACAAAATGAATAGAAGACCAAATCAGAAGACAATAATCATGTAAAAAAACATGTAGGAAAGAAAAGAAAGTTGTATTTAAATGTTCATATTTAAATAGCGGCCTGCTTGTCGTAGTTACCATCTAAACAACTCATCATATTTCACTGATTGGTTCATCTTCCAGCTACCGATCTCAGTGGATGCTTAATAAGATATTCTCATAGTTGGTTTCTTAGTGGCGTCACAAGGATGCTAGTTAATTAGAATACTATACAAGAAACACAAGCAATAATGAAAGCTGACAATGGTGACCAAAAACAAAATATAAGTATATCACCCATTTGTCTATGAAGTAATTTTGATTTGGTGCATGTTAATAGTTGATAATTATTCTTACTTTTTCCTCTGTTCAAATGTGCTTTGAAGAAAATGTGCTTGTCTCTCTTTATGCCGGTAAAGTCTCACTGATTTCAGTATAATCGAGCCAAAACCATTTATCTTGAACTGAATCAAATCAACTAGGGCTGCAACCAATGTTTGTTTTCAATATCGATTGATCTGCCGATCATTTTTTTGATTATTCAGTTAATCATTTTCTCTATAAAATGCGGGAAAAGGCGCCCACAATGAATTTCCAAAGCCCAAGATGACATATTCAAATTGCTTGTTTTTCTTTCCCTGATTTGGCTTCAAAGTCACACATGCTTCTTGCAAACAATTCTTACTGATGTTCTTGAAGGTTAAATCTACTTCATTCACATGTCTGCCCGTCTATCCGTGCTCCAGTTTCTATTCTGTCCGGACAAACACAAAAGGAGCCAAACACACACACACACACACAGAGAAAGAGAGACAGGGACAAGGATGGAGGGAAACTTATGTAACAGGTATGACTTCACAGGAAGTCAGCCCTATCGTGTGTGTGTGTGTGTGTGTGTGTGTTTCCGCTTCGTGGTCCACAATGAGGCTTTGTTGTTGGACTCAGGAGGAGAGGAGCCAGGAGGATGAATTGATGTCGAGCCTGTACACTGATTGGACAACAGAAAGTCATATTCCCATTCTAAGCACGTAAGCATAAGATGGGGTTGATATTGTTTGGTTTTTAGGTTTGTGTTATTATATTAAAAAAATTGGTGTTGGTCGTCAAATTTGATGAAAATTGTGGAACATTTCTCTGCTTTCAGAGATTTAAGAGGTTTCTCAGTTTATGTGTACTTTATCCTGTGGGCATGTACACATGCCGGCCTAGACTCTGCTTCATCATGCTATAAACAAACCATGAATGCACACACTCACGTGCACAAAACTGATATGTACTCACTCTCACAGACCCTGGGAGACTTGTAGAGTTTAGTTGTGAAGGCTGGATGTGTTGTGATAAACTTACAGCAGCTTTGTATTACAAATCCAACAGTGGCTGTGCCAGTGACTGAAATAATGATGTTACACACATCTGTTACTCCACTGAGTCTGCCAACTCACTCTCTGGCTCGGGAGAGGAGAGACCCTACTCTCGAGAAACTTTCCTCTTGTAAATTTCACATGGTCACATCTTCTTCTACAGCCGATCGCTAACATAGCTCTACCCTGAAATGCTCTCTCTCCTTCCTGTTAACATACATCTGTTTAGTCAATATCATAAGCAACAAGGAAAATCACCACAGCAACCCATCAGAAACAACCAACGACTCACCATCTCTCACACTAGCGCACCTATAGGCGAAGAGAACGAAGGTCAAGTCATGTTTTCTCAGATATATGTGAGAGTTGTGTGCATTTGTGCGTGTGTGTGTGTGTGTGTGTTTGCAAGGTTAGGACCTCAGGGTGGGGTATCTTGGCATGTCTCACCACAGTTCAATGTTTCCTTTTAGCTCTGTTGGCACTCTCGTGTTCCTGTTGGCTGACCTTTTCTCTTCCTGTGAAGTTCCTGTCATGCATTCTCTGTTCTCGAAGGTCACAGATCTCTTAGCTGACGCCAGTTGTACCGTATAATAGTTTTTGAGAGAGGTATCTTATCCTGTAGCAAAAACAATGGGTATGTTTTTGATTACATGACAGTAAAGCTGGGGTTTAGTTTAAGTTACTGGTACTTCATTCTCATCATACAGTCAAATGCATTATTGAAATATCAAGCAAAAACTATCAATGGACATGTAGAATTTTGCAATAAAATCCTGCAAGGGAAATTTTGGTATTTTTCAACGAACTTGCAGGCTATCCAATAGCTAGTCTGAATGGAGAAAACCTATCTACCTCGTACAGTTCATTTATAAGTTGGAGCACAACAAATAAAGCTTTTAATAAGTTCTATGCTTTTTTAAATCAAAGTCTGTTTACTGGTCTTGGTGAGTAGTAATACACATGTGTACAGACAGTTGTATTCCATGTATTCATTTGGCGCTTTGAGCACCGAGCCGAGTGTCATATATATTATATATATTTTATATATATATGCCCATTATATAAAACAAAATGCAGACATCTCCACGGCCAATATGTCCAAAACTCTGCAATTCACACCAAGACAATCAAGATGGATAAATAGCACTAAAGGAAAGAGGAAAAATATGTATATTTAATTTGGGGGTGAACTGTCCCTTTAAGAGAAAGCAGCATCAGAGGAGTAAAGGATAGGATATCTCTGGTTCAACTGCATAAATTTTAAGAAATCTATTGTATTTTATAATTTAGTGCTTGAAGTTTGTGCTTTGAGATGCCTTTGACTTAAGGAATGTGCAATATCAAATTAACCCACTGCTCTTAATTTTACTCAACAAAGCGCGGCATCCAGCTGCCAATCAACAGGTCTCAAAGGACAGGGCCTCTGAAAACAAGGAGAGAGAGGATGAATTATAAACCCTCTGGATTTACTTCCTGCCAGCCATTGTGAAAAGTGATTTAGGTCATGGTTTCCAGGAAAGAGAATCTCTAGGAACTACAGGAACTAGTTTAGCTGAACCACAAAGGCTTTCGCACGAACGCACACACGCACACGTTCATGCACAGAAGTACAAATGCAGCCACATGTATATTAGCAGAAAGTCTTGTAAATTTTGTGGTAGAAGTCTTGTCTGTGAGAAGTGGTCTGGCCTGTGAAGCCCTCTGGCCCAGAATACTATTCCTGTGGCTGTGTGTGTGTATGTGTGTGCGTGAGTGTGTGTTTGTGTGGTTTAGCCAAGGATGTGGTTGGTGTCACTGAAATGCTTACGAGACGGATCCTTCAGACCCCCCCCCCCCCCCCCACCCCCCCCCTTCTTTTTGTTTGAACGAGGGGGAGGGGGGGGGGAAGAATCAAAAACCACCCCCCCCCCCCCCCCCAGCAACAAGA
>CM022491.1:4893207-4962609 GCA_011952105.1 Coreoperca whiteheadi | reverse complement strand
AGACAATAACGACTGCATAGAGTTTCCCTGTCCACTCCTTTACGTTTATTCACATACGCTGGCCGCTTCCTTCCGGCCCCCCCCCCCCCCCATTATCTTGCGTGTGTGTATGAAAGCGAGAGAGAGAGAGAGAGGCATCATTCAACAGCCGCTCCTCCGTCCAGGAGCATCGGATATTGGATTAGTCTGTTAATCTCCCCTTCATACTTTTTTTCACGTTCCTCTTTCCTGTGTCTGTGTGTTTGTGTGTGGTTGCGTACACTTGCCTTCTTCAATATTTCCTCATAGTCCCAATCCATCCTTTCCTTTCCTGCCGATGGCCTATGATGCTGTAAACAGGAAGACCGTACCCGCATGCATGTCCTAGCTGCTGAGGTCAGATACAAACTATCATGAATGTTCAATAACCAGAGACGGAGCTACTGTCTGTTTCCATCCAACTATAAGAAAAATGTAAGATGCATTTTTATCATATGGTTATAAGCCTCCACAAGAAAAATTGGAGAGTTTTTAAGTAATATATTTGCTGTTATTGCTCAGATTGAATGCTTTCAACCAAAGATGAAAACAAAAAAAATGCAATTGGTATTATTGTAAGGTTTTCTCTAACAGCCACGCAACCGCCGTTGGCATCTTGGATTGTTAAAGGATTTTTTTGGAGATTTTGCAAAAGGAGCTTTAATGTCTATTATCTACTGTGTCTTCATTACAGTCAAAACAGACAAAGACATGAGGCAAACACATGTATTGTCATTCTACAACAGGAGAATTGTGTGGTTGAACAAATCCATTGGGTAAAGGATCCAAGGATGGGAGTTGCTATAGCCAAGTGCCAGAAACAAAAGAGCCCAGACATATCTTAAAGTTGCAAAGATAAAGTACATAAAGTATAGGTACTGCGTCCATCAAGTGAAATAAATTTGAGGAAACATGATAAACACAAAGAGAGATTTGGAGAGTGAGTGAGAGAGAGACGAGGCAGAGAGAGAGTGACTGAGAAACACTGAGGGAACAGAGACAGAGCACCTGCTCGGCGACCTCGGGCCCAGACAAAGACACCTCTGTCCCACAGTACAATGACGTTCGGGACACTGTTACTTCCTGTGTCTGGTGGGACGACAGCACAGCAAGCTAGTTGTTTGTGCAGGCTGGTTCAGTTCACACGCACAAACACACACACACACACACACACACACACCCACACACACACACAGTGGTTTTCAGTAATCAGTGGTCATTCTCTCCAGAGACAGAAAAAATTCTGCTCATTTTCTGCTTTTTCTATTCAAACGGGCCTTTGTCTTGCCTTGTGCTGACTAGTGTTTGTGATCTTGTGTGTTTTTAAGGTCTGTTGTTGCTTATTTTTTATTATTTGATTCTTTTTTATTGTTTTTTATGGTGCTATTGCTTATGTTTTAATGTTGTAATTTTGCTCTTGTGAAGCACTTTGTCTGCTTGTTGTATAATTAAATGTAATACTTACATATGTGTTCAGGGAAACTGCTAAATTCTAATTAATGGGAGGGCAAAGAAGTAAAAAGGTCAGCAACGTTCAGTCATTTCAAACTGTCTCAGAAGAAACATATTTTTTCCTGATGGAATTTGCTGTGTCTGATTAAGATGATTGATGTGATCAGCTTGCTTTTTGTAACATTTTCTCGCCTTTCCTTTCAGATTTTATTGCATTTTAATCAGTAGAATTCTTGTTTTGTTTATTCATTAAATAAAGCAGAAAAGAGGACATGAGTCTGGTGCAATGAAACAAAGGAATTAGAATTACTATGAGCAACAAAAGTTGGCTGGCCTCCCCCTTCAGGGCTAAACTTTGGATGCTAAACTTGAGACTACCATTGCCATGGAAACAGCTCAAGGGCCATAGAAATGTGGGTAGCATTTCTCAAATAGCTGTAGCTACCAATAGGAGGTCAAAACAAGAGAGGAAGGGAAAGGCTTTTTGAAAATGAGGAAATTGCATTAAAGCTTATATTAAAGCAAAATTGTTTTCCTGTTCTTTTCTTTGGCCTCAGAATTCCGCTCAGCAACAGGTCCATGATATTCAGTGTTACATAATTGTCCACCACCTCAACTTTGATAACAGGAAGGAGACTCAACCTTCTAAAATCAACAAACCCGTCCTTGGATTTTTATAGCTGTACAGTTCAAGGAAATCAAAGCAGAAAAGTCCTAACCTCCTTTTCCTGCTTACAGACTTAGAAAATAAAATGTATTTCAACAGTGTTTCTAACTGCTGCAGCCGTAGCTTTAAATAACTTACTTTCAAAATATATAAACCTTTAGAGATTACTGGTTAGCTGCTTACAATTTTAATTAATAAAGCAGCAGATTTATTCCTTGTTTCAGGTTGTAGTTTATGTTTAACCACAATCAACCACTATTTGACATGCACAAAATGTCTATTTTATTTATGCTCTTACAGCAACAAAAAATACACTTTATTAAGTAACTCTGTTCATGCAAATGCAGAGATGTACATTCAAAATAAGGTGGATAAACTATGAGCATAAGGAATAAAAAAAAAGTATTTTATAGAAGCAATCTATTTTACTTAAAATACTCCACTTAAAATACTCTATTCACCATAAAGTAAAACATAATATACACTATATGCTTACTTTATGATTTATGTTACAAAAAAATTATATTATCCTAAAAGGCGGGTTAACAGATTGTTGTCGGGTTCCACTACAAAAGTGAGGACATGTCAGTTTCTTAAATGCAACTTCTGTAAACCAATTACATACATTCCAACTCAACCAAACCCTGTAGTAGTAGAGCTGTGTCACAGTCATTATGGCACAAGATATATGGGAAAAGAACAGGGTACAGAGCCTCGCCGATAGGACGATGTGATTGAAGTTTGATCCTGGCCACCAATTATGTGGTTGCTATGTTTCCTCTGTTGCTACCCTGGTATCTTCCTTTCACACGCCCGAGAGGAGGAGGACGAGTGGAGAGGAAAGGATATTATAAACACATGCACCTATAGGTAAAGTCAAAAATATGTTATTGCTGGGGCTAAAAATGGGGAATTTACATACATTTACAAAATAGTAGCAACGGTTTTGTGAAGTGGTACTGTGACAGATTTTTATAGTCTTTTTCCTTGGATTTTTATTGTTGATGAATTTAAGTTTTGAAGTTTGCGTAGGTGTAGATCCTTTCTTTCATTGTTTTAACATGTTGGCACCACTTTATATTCAGTCATTCATTTACTCCACAGCAAAGCTTCTTGCTATGAAGTACAAAAAATCTATTTCATTTAACACCTTAATGCACATTCAGAGCTGCCAGAGAGTAAGCAAAGGTGTAAAGTTAACTGCTTGCTCACTTAGTATACATCAATGAGACAAAGGAAAAGAACAACCCAAAAGTTGTTCTTAATAATGGCTTATAAATTGTCTATAAGGCATAATTTTTTACCAATAAAAATTGATTAGTTGGAGCTTGTAATCCTTTATAAAGGATGCCTTATTAGGAAGTGGTACCTTTTTATTTATAAGAAATGGTCGTGGGAAAATGAACAATTACAAACCTTTACAAAGCTCAGTAAAGGCTGAAACATGGCTTTTTGTTAGTAAGTCTGCAAACGTACATAATGCAGAGATGTCCCAACTAAGATACCTACTCATAACATGACTGTGAACACAGGGGCAGTGTCAAATTTATCAAACTTCATTCACTTTTACACTGAATGTGTTAAAGTGAATGTATCGAAGTGAAGTAAGTGCAGACATAAATGAAAAAAACAATAAATACTCACTATTTTGTTGTTTGTTTTAGTCCCATGTTGGGTGTTCCCAGTGGTACCACATGATCTCGTCTCTGCTCAACTTATCATAATTTGTTTGACACAAGGAACCACAGATCTGCACAACAAATATTTGAAATTTTGGAGGCTTGCACATTGGCTTGTTTGCAGGCTTACGCAACGTATGGTTACCCAGAAACCACTTCTCTCCATCCCAACTCACAAATTCTTACATGTATCTGTGCTGCGGCAGTTTGGTGTTAATCCAAAATTACTTTTCTTTCGCCAGGTGGTGAATTAAGCTGATATAGAAATACATTACTTTTCTAAGCCTTCTAATATTTATACAGTGTACATACAGTACAGCCCATGGGTAGTTTGACAGAGTCAGTTTTGTCCTTCTGCACAATGAATTGGAAATAAAACCATGACAATGATGTTTAAGGGATTATTTTCATCTTTAATTTGATGTTTACATCCACATCAGATGAATGGTGTACTTGATTTTATCCACTTTATTACACTGTCCCTCAATTTTATGGTGGCATTTTTACAAATATGCTTATTCAATTTCTTACCAAGAGTTAAATGAGATGATCGATACCACTCTTATGTTTGGAAGGTGAATATGACAATATAGAGCCAGCAGCTTAGCTTAGCAGAAAGACTGGAAACAAGTCTGCCAATCTTCCAACATCTTTAAAGCTCACTAATTAACACCTGGTATCTTGTTGCTGGTGCAAAAATCAGCATGTAAAAATGACCATTTGTGGTTTTGCTGGGAATTTATTCGCCAGAAATCATGATAAATAAATAATGATAAAAAAAATGCTCGTACTCTGAGAATGGAAAAGAAATTATGCAATTCCAATACTTAATTGTAGAAACACAGAGTCTGAGAATGCCAAAAGAGAACTCCTCCATTTCTCTGTGACCTTAATCATCCTGTGGACACACAGTTTCCTTGATTTGACCTCTAATATGTGGGCATTAAATCTTTGCGGAATAGCTGGTTATCTCCTCTGATTCCTCTCTTCCCTCTTCCTGTAACAGAAGGAGACCCCCCCCCTGTGGAAACCTCGGGACACCGAGTCCAAGCCCACAGGCCTCTCAGAGTGTCAGCTCATAATATTGCTGCTTAATGAGGGAAGAAATAGCAGTGGTTACCCATTCGGGCTGAGCCCTCTTTCAGTCGCAGAGTATTTGTGTGTGTGTGTGTGGGGTGGGGGGGGTCTGTGGGTATGTTTGCAGCACGGTTGTGCACGAATGAATGCTTTTGTGTGGCTGTGTGTGTGTGTTTGTGTGTAGGGGTAAATGAATGTGATTGTGTTTATTTGCTGGCTGTGTGTAGGATACAGGAAGCCTTGGGGGCCCAGACTTTTGCTGTTTGTTATGGAGTGAGAAGGAGGTGTGTGTGTTTGTGTGTGTACGTGTGTGTGTGTGTGTGTGTGTGTGTGTGTGTGTGTGTGTGTGTGTGTGTGTGTGTGAGAGAGAGAGAGAGAGAGAGAGAGAGAGAGAGAGAGAGAGAGAGAGAGAGAGAGAGAGAGAGATGGAGGCATTGGAAGTTAAAGTCGTGTCTGCTGTCTATAACTGCTGGGCATGGAGTCTCAGTGGAGCCAGAGCACAGTGCAAGGGCGCACACACACACACACAAACAGTCACAAATGGTAACACTTGAAACATATAGCAGTGATTTATAGCAGCCTAATGATCCACTCAGGCTTTGAACTGATTCATCCCTTATGTCAACTCTTACAAAGTTTTAATGTTTCATCTTCCTCTCAAATGACATGAAACTGGAGTCAGTTTAACAGGCAGCAATGTCTAAATAAAAACCAGGTTCTTTTATACATTTCAGTGCAAATACATGTGCATAAGCCAGCTGTTTGTAAACTTTTCACAACTTAAAATGTACAGGGGGAAAAAGATCCCAAACAATCTGCACCTCCAGCAGAGTAAGAGTGTGTTTTGAAGTTATGGGACATCCTGTAACGTCTGGACTGGACAAGCAGCAAACTCCGAGGAAGCTGATGCTACTGAAAACTTCTTTATGTCATTATTGTCACTGAAAGGCAACGCACTGTTGCACATTCCAGACAGCCCTGAGAGCTTTGCATGTTTTTACCACTCAAAGCTGAGTGGAGCAGTAAAAGGAATTACATTTTCCTTCTTTTTGTGGGAGTGCATAAGAACTAATGATCGGTATTATTGCATTTATAAGAATCCACAGTTTCAGACAACCATCAGATTGGCAACCCGGTCACTTAGAATTTATATTTACATACTACTAAACGGCGACAGCAAATTCATTTGAAATAAAAGTAATGTCCCCTGAATTACATTTCTTACTGACAATGAATGTATCTGGTGAGTCGCAAACTGTTCATACCATACAGAACATATCTGCAAAACATTCGCTGACAACGTATTTCATTTGTTTTCCAAATTCGCATTAGTTTTCCAATACCACTCTTAGCAACTAAAGGATGATTAAATGTTTTTTATGGTTTTATTTAGGAACTGACAGTACTTGGTAAAAGTTAGAGAAAGACTGTTTTAATGGTTAAAAACTGAAAAAGTGAACTAGTCAAAATTGTCACAAATTGTTTACTTTAATGACAAGTAATGGGAACTTCCTTAACCCTAATCAAAGTACATTTGGTGCCTAAAAAGTCAAGCGTTTAGTACACCCTTCATCCACACTGGGCAACTCCCTTCGACTTGCATGTGGTACAAAAAAGTAGCACATCCTACAGCACACTGAAAGAAATGAAAATACTCTGGGCATTAATTATGTTTCTTCCAAAAAGTAACTGGCAAAACAAATTGGTATTATATAAACGTAATTTCTAGGGAGTTGGGTTGCAAATGGATGTGGTTTTGTTGGTTTACCTCATAAAATAATTGGTATGGTAGTACTATTCTAATTAGACAGGTTTGCAGTTTTACAATAAAATTTTAACAAGCTTATGTTGTCTGTTATGTTCCAGCATCATGATTGGTATATACATCAAATTTCTCAACTTTCAAAATGTTTTCTTTTCAGTGGTTTAAGATGCTGGCATAGTGTGGCCAAAAACAGACGCATTTCAATGTGATTGTGGCCTTAGTGTTTAAATTCATTCAAATAAATTGCATTTTTGAGGCATTTGATTCCTTTGTTAGAGAGCTGACATGAAATAATGGTAGAATGAAATGCAACAAAGGTCCCCCGCTGGATTTCATTTGACTGATACAGTTCATAAATATCTTTTTAACTAAACTACAGATATTTTGCAAAGCAACCAAGATGAAGAAGTCTATTCTTATCCTAGACCAATTCAAAGTACATTTGAAAAAAAAGTCACTGAAAATGAATACTGTGAGATGTTGACAAAATATGTTCTCTGACAGCCATGCCTCCTCACTTACAACTTTTTCGAAGCATAAATTATTTTACAAATACCATTTTGCTTTGCTTGTTTTGAAATGAAAAAAAAACCCTCCTCTTCCCTCTCTGTTTTTCGCCTCCTGAGGTTTTGCTGCAGTTTCCTTAAGTAATTTGACAGTTTCACCACATCCAGTTTGGTTTCTGGCTGGTCTCTTGGTTGGGAACGCCAGCAGAGCTTTTTCTGGAGCCTTCTTCTTCTTCTACCCCCTGCTACAACTCCAATGTGTGGTTACATCTCTGAGGGCCTCCAAAGCACATGGCAGTCGTCCCAGAGGGAAAGAAGGACAGAGACAGAGGGGGGTGGAAAGAGAGAAAACGAGAGGGGCGGAAGAGATGAATAGAGTGTTAGGAGAGAGGAAAAGATAGAGGTAGAAAAGAGAAAAAGACTGAAATGATCACAGTGAGGGATATTTGTGCTCCGAGCAAACAGGCCAGAGTCGTCCTCACTTCCTCCCTCTATCGCTCTCTCTTTTTCAGCCCAGGACATAAACACCAGACAGGCAAAGAGTCTGACCTAAAGAGGAAGAAACGTTTCATTTAGCAATTTGTCCTTGTGTTCCCTAACCTCCACACTAACCTAACCTAACCCTGTGCTTTACATTTCAATGCTGGACCGGACACAGAAAGCACTCCCTGCAGATCACTGCTGAAGGGTTTCATTATCAAGTGTCTTGTTTCATTGTGTAAATGCGAAAACAAAAAAAGATTTCTGATGCTCAGTTTTAACTCACACGTTGATGAGGTTATAATCGTAAATGGGTAATAATGGTGAGATAAAATAGCAATAAGACCTAGCTGGAAGTTATGCAATGTGCTTCTTGTTACAACTGCGATGCTACTTCTTGATCAAAGCTCTATAATAACAGTAGAATACATCTGGGTGTCCCCGTTGCCCAGTGGTATAAGATGCAGTAATTGATTTAATTACAGCCCAGAATCTTTGTTGCATGTCATCCCCTACATTAATTCCTGTCTGTATATACTATCTGCTATCAAATAAGCATAACATGACAAACAAAATGAATGCCCTCATTGGTATTATTGCCAATTTATCTTGAGAGACTATCCCAAGGAGAACAACAGCATTGGTTATTTGTTCAAATGTTAAAAAATGGCTTACATTTTCCTGACAAGCGACCTCTTGAAGTCGTGCAAATAATGCCTGTAAGTAAAGGTGTAATATAGCATGAATTTGTTGTAACACTGCAAGACCTCTGACTGTGGGGGTCAGACATCTTGTCTCCTTCAATGGGCAACTGTGGCTTGGTGGCAGAAGGGTCACCTGCCAACCGGAAGGTTGGCGGTTCGATCCCTCAGATTCCCATACATCGAAGTATCCTTGAGCAAGATACTGAACCCCAAAATGCTCCCAAAGCTGCGCCTTTGGTTTGTGAATGTTCTCATATGTAAGTCGTTTTGGATAAAAGCGTCTGCTAAATGACCAAATGTAAATGTACTGCAAGTCAATGTTGATTTTTTTTTTTTAACCATTGAGGCTCATTAACGAACCTTAACCGAGACGTTGCCTGAACCAAATATTAACCATAAAATTGGCAGATCAGAAAAAGCTCATAAGTCGTTATTTGGAAAGAATAATGTTTTGTGGCAACATTTTTTTGTGAGCTGAAGGAGGTGCTACAAATTTTTACCGTATGTGAGTTGTAGGGAGGTGAATGGTTGGTGGTACAAATCACAGAACTTTGATACCGGAGACGTGGCATCCTGACTGAGTGCTGTGTGTGATTAGGTTCAGGCAACAAAAGCACTTTGGTTAGGGAAAGATTGTGCTTTCAATTAAATGCCAATACAGTAAAAACGCTTTGTCTTGTGCTTGAAGTCACGGTTTACTTTTTTCAATATTTAACCAAGGACACGATCGTCCCTCATCTGCATTGAGTGGCAAAACACAACAAACAACTATATCATGCTTTAGTTGCTATGAGCAGGTATTATATTGCAGCAACAGACATTGTAGGGAAAGCAAATCAAATAAGTTATAGTTGAGGGTTTTGCACATGCTAAGTATGAACATTTTGTAACTTGGTAAATACGTTGATTAAAAACATTTCCTCATTATGCTGATTAAAAAAACTAAATTTAGGTGGCATTACTTTTGTTTTGGAAGGAACTACAAGCAACTTTTACAAGTCATGTGTTGACGGATAAACATGAACTTTGCGTCTTTTGGAACACTACTTACGTGGGAATCTTTAAACTTCACAAACAGCTATTGTATGACAACACAATAACATAATTTTCCCAATAATTTATTACTGTTTGTTGTTGTTCTTCTTTTTATCCCTTTCTGTTGTGCATCACATTGTGGGACAGCAGCGTCCATCAACACCAAACTTAATTACTTTTGTTATTTTTTAACACCATATATTACTGAAAAAATAATTAATAAATACAGTAACAGGCTACATAGAAAACTATTCAGAAATACTTTTTGAAATGTATAGGTGATGAGTGCTACTAAAAACAATGTATATTGGTGCTCTAAGGATTAAGAGTAATGACCCAGAAGAGAGAGAGAGATGGAAGAGAGAGAGAGAGAGAGAGCCAGAGAGATGAAGAGTGGGACAGGGAGGGGGTGAGTAATTTACACCAGGAAGTAATTATGTCAATTCTAAGCTGGGTCTTCTAGTTTACACTCTCATAAACCCACTGTGACGTCTGGCTCGCAATAAACATTATTTATTTCTTTGTTTATTAATGCTTCCACTACTACTCCTCCCCCATGTTCCTGTGCTATTCTTTAAAAGAAAGAAACTAATAAAAACCCCACTGACCGAGAGGCCCAACTAAGTCCTATTGGGTAATATTGGGTCCAAGTTTAATAGCAAAAAAAATAGAAAGGGGGTATGCTAATGTAATTATTTTTTATGAAAAAAAACACGAGTCCTTGATGTGGGTTTGTTACATGTGGTTTGATATGTTTTGTGTTTGTTGAATGAAAAGCTGACATTTCAAAGTGGGTATTAAACTGATTTAAAGGCCTCAGGACAAAGAAAGTAAAAAGTTAAAATTGGATGACTTCAAACTTGGCCCACCAGCGTCTTGTAATCAGTTAGGATGTCCAGGAATTTATTTTTAGAAAATGGGGGAAAAGATTTTATCCTGTATACAACTCATCTCTAAATTATGAGAAACAATGAAGCATTTAATCATTGTTATCCCAATTGCTTTTGTCACATGTTTAATATACTGTATCTAGTCTAAGACTACATCCAAACTAAATCTCAGCTCAATCTGACAATGCACTTGTTCTCATCACTTTCACACCCAAAAACAGATATTTTTAATGATTAAATGATTAAATATGAAAAAGCCCACCTTGCATTTTGGCGTAGATGAGGAAATCAGAGCTTTTGGGAAACGATGAGGTAAGCCTGCTGTGTGGCAGTAAAGTTAAGAGGAATACTTTCTGTCGTTGTTTGGTCGTGAAGTATTTATAACCATGTTTGCTCAACGTAAAACAAAATATGAAAACTCCTGATTAAAAACTTTTATCATTATTTCAGTAAGTTCAGATCAAGAAATGAGTGTTTGCCTGAAGGCTACGATTCTGCACCATCCTCCACGTTAACCTGGCCTAATGCTTCATGTCTTATTTTCATAACATCTCGGTTGCCCTGTCACAACATCTGCAAACCTCAGTTGGGTGCCAATAAGCCACCCGCTGAAAAACACCAAGCAGAGGTTAAAGTCTGCGGAGGCCCAGCAGCTTGTCTTCAACTGTCAGAGAGGCAGGATTCCTTAATGACATGTGTATCCCATCTTAACTGTAACATCCTCCCCACAGGGTAAATAAAAGCTCAAAGTTAGTGTGTGTGTGTGTGTGTGTGTGTGTGTGTGTGTGTGTGTGTGTGTGTGTGTTTGTGATCAGAAAGAGATATATGATCTGTCCTCCTCAAAGGAAAGAGCCTCTGGTGACGTACATGCATGGCTCATGTGTTCAGGCGAGAGTGAAAGACGGAAAGAAATGTCCATGTGCATGAATGCAAGTGTGGGTATTTATGAATGTGTGTGTGTGTGTTTGTGCATGCGCGTTAGTGCACATGTGCATGCAAAGCAGATAGCCTCTGTGTTTATTTAGTTTGAGGTGACAGCAGGAAGGAAGGCAGGTTAACGAGCTGCCGGCTCCAGGCACCCAGGCACATGGTGGTTACACAACCCCAGCCAACTCCTCTTTCTCATACACTCACACACACGCACACGCACACACACACACACACACACACACACACAGAGAGAGAGAGAGAGAGAGAGAGACACACAGATAACAAACTCACCTGGGTGAGGAAACAGACCCATTCACAAGTACATTCAAGCCAGCTGAATGGGATTTCGACTCTGCACAATACTTACATAAAACAAAACAGCATGGATGGTCATTCTAAAAACTACAGTCACACAAAAACAATGTAAAGAATAATGTTAGTGAAGTCAGATTTGTGCCTCCTGTTGGCATGTTCTGGTGCTCCTGCTTCAGACGTCTCAGATGTGGAAATTTATTTTTATCGCTTAGCGAAGGATGTGACAAGGAAATTGTCGCAGCACGATAGCAACACTATATGGCAGTCAATCAATCAATCAATATTACATACCCTAAAGAATTGTGTTTACATTCTTTTATTCATTCATTCTTTCACTTTGTGACACTGAGGGGGAAAGGTCGCACCAAAAAAGGCTTTTCTAGCTGGATCACAAAATTCAGATCTGTCTTTCAATCAATCGTTACAGAGCTGAAATAATTGAAAAGTTAAGTCAAGTCAAGTCAGTGTTATTTATATAGTCCAATATCGCACGTTTGCCTCAAGGGGCTTTACAATCTGTACAGCATACAACAACCTCTATCCTTAGACCCTCCATATGGATACTCCCCAAAAAAAAAACAGAGGAGGGTCTGTCCCTCTCCCAGGGCGAACAGACATGCTATAGATATCATGTGGACAGACTAGACCAACATTGTAAAATTAAGTATTGGACAATCAGGATGACAAAATTATAGATAGGTTGTAGACAGCCTCCTCTCCACCATGGAGACCTGGAAAGAGAACAGATTACACAAGCACACAGGACTGCCGATGGTCAAGCCTGAGTGAAAAAAGAGGATAAGGAGGAGAAACTAGGGTGTGAAGTTTGGGGTCCACTCAGTCATCACAGGATGCTCATGTGCTTTTAGTTTGGATTTAAAGATTCTAGATACAGCATTCTCAACCATTTGAAGCCTTTAAGCCTGCACGCGGCAGGCCTGACAACAAAACATTAAAATAATCAAGTCTGGATGAAACCAAAGGGTGAATTAGGATCTCTGCATCAGCCAAGGACAGAAAATACCTAATCTTAGCTATGTTGCATTGGTGGAAAAAGGCAGTCTTTTTTTTTTAATGTGCTGATGAAAAGAGAGGGTAGGATCAAGTGTAACACCAAGATTCTTGGCTGTCAAACTGAAAAATCACACAGGTGTCGAGAGTTAGTGTTACTTTATCAAACTGGTGTTTGTGTCGAGCAGGGTTGATGACCAGCATCTCAGTTTCAGAATTTAGGAGCAGGAAATTACATGACATTAAGTTTTTCAAAACAGACAAGCATCCATACAGCTGAGTATCATCAGTGTAGCAGAGTAAATTAATTCCATGACTGCATTTAATTTGGCCAAAAGGTGAAATATACAGAGAGAAAAGCAGAGGGCTAAGAACAGAGCCCTGAAGTACTCCATGTGAAATCCATTCACATCAGAAATGTTGATGTAGTATTATTAGGAGAAACACACTATTATCTATGTTTCAAAAGCTGCACTGAGATCCGGTAATAGAAGCACCGAGGTGGAACACAAATCCATAGTAAGCAGAAGATCATTTACTACTTTAGTAAGTGCAGTTTAAGTGGAGTGAAAAGACTCAAAGAAATTACTGGTAAATATGTGGGCTGAAACTTGCTGAGACACAACTCTTTCTAGTACTTCTAGAAAAGAATCGAAGGGTAGAGACCTTGGATCAAGGTGTGGTTTCTTAAGTAAAGGTATAACTACAGCAGTCTCAAAGCTAGTGGGGACAATGCCAGTCATAAATGATAAATTAACAATATTCAGCATTGTAGGTCCCCGAAATGGCTAGAGCTCTTTAAAATGTTTAGCTGCCAACACCAGCTTGGACAATGTTTCAATAGAGATAGTCTCAACATTTGTAAGAACAAAAACTAACTGGGATTCAGAATGTTTTACACTTACAGAAATAACTGGAGATGAGGAACTAATTTAGTATCTCATCTGTTTTTCTGCAGAAAAAATCAAAAAAATCATGAGCCGTAAAAGGTTAGCAGCTAACAGACGGCTGCTTTTGCGTAGGTTTGGCATCAGTGTAAAAAGAAATCTAGGATTGTGTTCATTGTTACTAATTGAGCGAGAGAAATATTCTGATTTAGCAGCGGACAGAGCATGCTTGTAATTCAATACATGCTTGTGCCATGCAAGGTGGAAAACTTCCAGTTTTGATTTACGCCATTTGCCTTCCAATCTCCTGCAGGGATGCTTAACAGCACGTTTCTTCAGTAAACCAGGGTATAGACCTTTTTGAATGTCTTGACTTTGATGTCTTTCATAAAAATTATGTATTAGTATAATATGTTTGTATCTATTAGTTTCAATAAGTCTAATTAGGCTTATTTATACAAAACCTACTGTATTGGCAGAGATGACACCAGTACTTTAAAATGACTCAACAGTTACATTCATATGAGCGTTGCCATTACAGAGTCACTGGCTGGTAGACATGCACTCATACATTCTCACATGTATACACACAGAGCTGCACATGTGCAGATGCTCACTAACATGTCTACCAGGTGCAGCATCTGCAATTGTATTCTGTGATGCATTGAAACGTCCAACCTGTGATTTACAGACCCAAAGGCAAAACACAGAGAGGGACAGAAAGAGACCCACCGAACTGGTGGAAAAGCAAGAAGTGTGTTTAATTAAGTATGATTCATAAATATATATTTGTGGGTTTTTTATGTGTGTGCGCGCGTGCGTGTGTGTCTGTGTGTGTGTGTGTGTGTGTGTGTGTGTGTGTGTGTGCACATGGCAGTGATGGTCAGCCAAGCAGAAGAGACCCCCCACGTCACCCATTAACACAATCTCACCTTTGACCCCCGGCCCAAACCACTGAATGGGTCTCTAATGGAGGCCAGACTTTGAGAGTGTGTGCATGTTTGTGTGTGTGTGTGTGTGTTTCCAAGGGTACACATGCTTGTCCATGTGTCCATCTAAATGTGCATGAAAGCGAAAGACAGAGAGACACAGACAGAAAGGAGAGAGAGAGAGAGAGAGAGTGTTTGTGAGTACAAAGAAAAACCAACTCCAGAAAGTGGAGGAAGTTTACACAGCCGAATTTTCAGAGCTCCAGGAGCTGCTCTATTTATAAAGACAGCAAACCCTCACTACGTGTGTGTGTATATACAAGAGCATGTTTTCATGTGCTATGTGTGTGAGCTGTTTGTATTTGTGTAAGTACATTTCAGCATGTGCACGACAGTGTGTGGTTGTGAGAGTGCATGTGTGTGCGTTGAAATTAATAAATATGCACAATTGAAGGCTTCCTGTTATTTGGTGGTGAGGCCAGAGGAAGTTATTTTGTGGTACACTGATAATTTTGGTCAGAACACGGGGCTATAAATACTGTCAGCGCTACGCACTCCATCTCTCCATCCCTCCCCAAAATGAAAAACTGGTGTGCTGCAGGAAAACAAGAGCAAAATAAGCATGCGGGCAGATGTTTTTAGATTTTTTACAATGTCCCTCTCGCCAGTCTGCTCATGTGTCAGGTTCATTGTAAGGAACAGGCTTCGTGTGGCAACATATATGCCCCAAAAAGTCCCAGCTGAACACATATGCAAGGCCAGCTTTGTAGAACATGAATATCAGGTTTTATTTGAATTCAGTTACTTTGAGTTGTGCTCAAATTTTATACAACTGTTGTGAGTTTGAGGGCATAATAGCACATGTCGTTCAATCTGTATGCCAGTGCCACATGAGAACAGTGTTGATCAGTTGTTTCTTATTGTCAACCAATTCCATGAAAACATCAATACCAGCAATGCATTTATTCTGCTAACAAGTATTGCCTGTATAGCCAAAGTCTGACATAGCTTATTCTTCTGTACCACCATTGTTGTCAAATAGCTATTAAAAACACATCAATAACACACAGTGAGCACTGGATCACATATTCCTTCATTATAATGCACATGGGCACTGTGGGTTATTTTAAGTCAATCCCACATGCATCATTCTGGTGCTGTAAATACTCACTAGCACACCAAATGTGTATTGATCTGCAGATGAAAATACTCCCCTACAAATTGACTATTTACTGCTGTTTAACTCAGGAAAGTACTGAGCCTTTTTAAAAATGAAATTATATATTTGGGAGTTTTTTGAAGATTGTCTTCTTTATTACGAACAAATGGCCTTGAGGTCACAGACATGGCAAAGAAGTCTGAGTACTGAGAAACAGACTAACTCATTGTTAGTCATGGTCCTTTCATGAAATTTGTTGACAGTAAGAAACATACAAAAGTAGAATAGCGCCAGTCTTATCCTTGAAGGAAAAACAACTGGAAAAAAATTGGAACAGAAAACTATACAATTTAAAAAGAGTCAAAAATGACAAACCTTAAAGAGGTACTGTAAGCGATTGTCAAATGCCCTCATATTTGAGGGTTTTACAGTAATGAGGACTTTGGCTCTGCACAAGTAGTTAAATACTGGGACAAACACAGGCACACACACAATACACAAAACAGGAATATATTCACCAATATCCACACTCACACAAACCAAAACATACACACACGGGGACATGGCCTGCTACACATGTGCACATTCGCATTAATTATGGCACTCAAATGCATGTGGTCACTGCATGAGGCATGCCAGGAAATTCTTTTAAGGACATGTCAATATTCCAGATGCTTTTGGATATAAACAAACCTCCAAACTGGAGAGCGGAAATTCGATTTGAACGCAGCTCGGCGTGGCGATACAAAGATGTTTATCCCTCCTTGCCTATCTCTGTAGTCGGATGGCTGAGTGGCCACTTAGTGTTTAGCTATGATAAGGGCTTTCTGTTTGACTACCAGTTAAGCTGCAATCAACAGAGAGGCCACAGTGGGAAACGTAGTTTTCATAAAAACCTAATTGTTGCTCTTGGTGATTTGAGTCAGGCTGGTAGATCTACACTCCAGGGGCCAAACAGGATGGGATAATAATTTCTGTGGTTTGTTTTATCATACTTTGGTGCAAGTTAGGTGTGGCGTTTGCTGCGCAGGATAGCACAAGATATTACAGAAAGTATATAGAGACCATAACAGTTTAACATGAACCTTTAACTTCACCTTTCTGTTAAATCACATGCTACAAAACAAAGGATAAATGCATACTAGGAACATATATGCACAAAAGAATGACAATAGAGTGCCCATTTGTGTTTGTGATGCACACATACAGTCAAGCACAAACATAAATGCACATGTGCACACAGAAACACACAAAATGCCTCCCTACTGTTTGGCTGTGTCACTTCCAGACTGTGGGACAGAGAGATTTTCCGCGGCCTACGGGAAGTAAAAGCTGCTACTAAAATAAACACAAGAGACCTAAGAACAGCTATTAGCTAAATGCCAATTTGCAAACATTGCATTCAAACTTTGTGATGTAATTATGCTAGCGTTAGTATATTAATGATACATTATGGCATTTCAAGTAGAAGAGGTACTGGGTAGTTGGGCTTCTGTTTCTAAAAAAATGGTTGCTGCCACTATAATGAAGCATATCACTTCCTGCACTGCAGAGTTTTTGCAATAAAGACTTACTGGCCATCTGAGCATTTAGAGCAGAAGATGTAAAAGCTTTAATGAAGTGGCTATAGGTAAAATTCCTATGTAGCAGACTTATAGGAGACAATGATTGCAGCCAGGTAGATGTCTATTCTGTGTGAGGTATGTCATGTTACTTAAAGGACAATTGGTAGCTTATCTGCTCGATGACTCACAGACAGAACCTCCTATGTTTTACTGAAATGATATATAATATATCTTCAGGCAAAGACATTTTGGAAATGACCTCCCCCAGTGAATGTCTGGGGCTAGACATCTGCCACCAGGAATCTGATCCACTCAAGAGCAACCTCATCATGCTGCTTTTTACAGCCATGCTTTATGTACAGGTTGTAAGTCTGAAAGGCCTCTCATCATTAAGGACAAAACAAGCATAGCTCAGAGTTTACGGCAGGACCACTGAAATCAGCAACCCTGAGAAAGTTCAACAGAGTAAGAACAAAAACATAGGCTATTACTATGTCAAGGAAAGCTTTACTTTGACCTATAATGCTGATAATTTCTATTAAAAAAAAGCTATCTGTGCACTATTAGTTGCTTTACAAACTGTTGTGATAACCAGTGCTCACTAATCCTCAGGTTTTCAGTATCCATTCAAAACCTTTTGTCAAAGATCTGAAAAGATCTGTTCCTCCTCCTCCTCGGATGTCAACAAATGGTAGTTGTAACTGACAAGTGCTCACAGTTTGATGTCAGTATCATTCCTCTCAATCAACCCCAGTTTGTCCTGGGACTTTATCCCCCGGCAACATCGGAACTCACTGTTTACCCATCCCATAATAAGGCTCATTCAGCTGAGGACATCTTGATTAGGTCTGCTGAACGTCTGGTTCTCATTTAGCATGGAGGATCAGAAAGAGAGAAATGAAGGAAGGGGGTTAGAAAGGGAGAGAGGGACAGAACAAGATAGGTGAGTGAAAAAGGAAAGGTGACTGCCTGGGAAACAGAAAATGATAAAGAAAGAAAGATTAATATTGTGATCAAGTTGACGTCCACTGGTGAATTTATACACATATACAGTTTATACATTATCATGTTTATGCACATGATAATTGATAAGAAATTCACAGTGTCTCTATTTGCTTTTCTTCAAACCTGCAGAACTGATTTTGGGCTGGACTATACTACACAATGTGTATAGATTTTTCTTATTTACAGGGCAAAAAAGTCTACCCCAGTTACCGTCTGCTATAATGTGGCAAACCCATGCTGATAACCTTCTGTCCTGGGAAACGTGGACAAAGTACTTGCTGCTACAATTCTGGTGTATTTGGGTTCCCTTTGGGATATCCTTGAAATAACTGCATGTTACCCTTTCCTGGCACATCATTATGCAAACAAACAATGAGCAGCTAGTGAAAGGTTTCTAGAAATCTCAGTCAGCCTCTCCTATCTAGCTATAATACATACGTCAGATGTTTTGCATGCTTGTAAAGTTGCTGCCTGTATCAGCTATTACACTGCACTTTATACTGCAGGACACTTGAATATACTTGAAAATATGTCTTTTCACTTACTGCCAGGTTAGCTTAGCATAAAGACTGGAAACACAGGGAAAAAGCAAGCCTGGCTATGGTCCGAAGGTAGAAAAATCCTCCTACCATACACAAGCCGAAATGTAAAAATTACAAGTTGTGGTTTTACATGGGTTCGTTGCCAGACAACTTCTTTTGGCCAGGCGCATTGACTTCCTGGAGTCTTGTGGTCACCGTGAGGTTGACAGATAACCAGCGGAGACTTCAGGAAGTCACAGCGTCCAGCCATAAAAGTAGTCCAGCACGCAACTTCCCGTCAAACATTTTTACTAGAGGCTTGTTCTCAACCACAATGTTGAATTTGTTTAGGGTAACTATATAGTTAATTTTGAAATTGTATATTAATATTTAAAAAACGGTCGAACATTTTACATACAATAATCTAAGTGAGGTTTAGTGGTGTATGACGCATGTACTGTAGAGTTGCAAATTATTATTATTTTCATTTTAAATTAATCAATCGCTTACCTTCTCGATTGATCATTTAGTCCATAAAATGTAAAAAAGAAAAGTAAATTACTCATCACAAGTTCAAGTCCAAGACGACATCTGCTTGTTTTGTTCGACCAAAAGCCAAAATATGTTAAATTTCATTCATTCATTCATTCATTCATTTTCTACCGCTTATCCGGGGCCGAGTCGCGGGGGCAGCAGTCTAAGCAGAGACGCCCAGACTTCCCTCTCCCCAGACACTTCCTCGAGCTCTTCCGGGGGAATACCAAGGCGTTCCCAGGCCAGCCGAGAGACATAGTCCCTCCAGCGTGTCCTAGGTCTTCCTCGGGGGCTTCCTCCCGGTTGGACATGCCCGGAACACCTCCCCAGGGAGGCGTCCAGGAGGCATCCGGGACAGATGCCCGAGCCACCTCAGCTGACTCCTTTCGAGGTGGAGGAGCAGCGGCTCTACTCTGAGCTCCTCCCGAGTGACCGAGCTCCACACCCTATCTCTAAGGGAGTGCCCAGCCACCCTGCGGAGGAAACTCATTTCGGCCGCCTGTATCCGGGATCTTGTCCTTTCGGTCATGACCCAAAGCTCATGACCATAGGTGAGAGTAGGAATGTAGATCGACTGGTAAATAGAGAGCTTTGCCTTGCAGCTCAGCTCCTTCGTCAACACCACAGACCGGTACATCGACCGCATCACTGCAGAGGATTCTCCGATCCGCCTGTCGATCTCCCGCTCCGTCCTTCCCTCACAAGTGAACAAGACCCCAAGATACTTAAACTCCTCCACTTGAGCCAGGAGCTCTCCACCAACCTGAAGGGGACAAGCCACCCTTTTCCGGCTGAGAACCATGGCCTCAGACTTGGAGGTGCTGATTCTCGTCCCCGCCGCTTCACACTCGGCTGCAAACTGTCCCAGTGCACGCTGAAGGTCCTGATTTGAAGAAGCCAACAGAACAACATCATCTGCAAAAAGCAGAGACGAAATCCTGTGGTCCCCATACCGGACTCCCTCCGGCCCCCAACTGCGCCTAGAAATCCTGTCCATATAAACAATGAACAGGACCGGTGACAAAGGGCAGCCCTGCCGGAGTCCAACATGCACCGGGAACAGATCTGACTTACTGCCGGCAATGCGAACCAAACTCCTGCTCCGGTCATATAGGGACCAGACAGCTGCAGGGTACCGCTTCCCCCTCCTGAGACGCCGGATGGTTTGCCAGAATTTCTTCCAGGCCGACCGATAGTCCTTCTCCATGGCCTCACCGAACTCCTCCTAGACCCGGGTTTTTGCCTCTGCAACCCGCCGGGCAGAGGCTCGCTTGGCCCTCCGGTACCCATCAGCTGCCTCCGGAGTTCCCCGAGCCAGCCAGGCTCGATAGGACTCCTTCTTCAGCTTGACGGCATCCCTTACTTCCGGGGTCCACCACCGGGTTCGGGGATTGCCGCCACGACAGGCACCGGAGACCCTGCGGCCACAGTTCCGAGCGGCCGCGTCGACAATAGAGGTGGAGAACATGGTCCACTCGGACTCAATGTTTCCAGCCTCCCTCGGGATCTGGTTGAAGCTCTGCCGGAGGTGGGAGTTGAAGATCTCTCTGACTGGAGACTCTGCCAAACGTTCCCAGCAGACCCTCACAGTACGTTTGGGTCTGCCAAGTCTGTCCAACTTCCTCCCCCGCCATCGGATCCAACTCACCACCAGGTCGTGATCAGTTGACAGCTCCGCCCCTCTCTTCACCCGAGTGTCCAAGACATACGGCCGAAGGTCAGATGAAACAACCACAAAGTCGATCATCGACCTCTGACCTAGGGCATCCTGGTGCCACGTGCACTGATGGACACCCTTATGCTTGAACATGGTGTTCGTTATGGACAAACCGTGACTAGCACAGAAGTCCAAGCCCACACCAGCCCGCCGCCTCTCACCGCGGGCAACTCCAGAGTAGTAGAGAGTCCAGCCTCTCTCAAGGAGTTGGGTTCCAGAGCCCAAGCTGTGCGTGGAGGCGAGCCCGACCATCTCTAGTCGGTATCTCTCAACCTCCCGCACCAGCTCAGGCTCCTTCCCCCCCAGCGAAGTGACATTCCATGTCCCTAGAGCCAGATTCCATGTCCGGGCATTGGGTCGCCGAGGCCCCCGCCTTCGACTGCCACCCAATCCACAAAGCACCAGCCCCCTACGGTTCCTCCTGCAGGTGGTGGGCCCACGGGAGATCGGCCCCACGTCGCTCGTTCGGGCTGAGCCCGGCCGGGCCCCATGGGGCCATGGCGCCACCAGGCGCTCGCATTCGAGCCCCAACCCCAGGCCTGGCTCCAGGGTGGGGCCCCGGTTGCGCCGTACCGGGCGACGTCACGGACCTAGTTTTAAAATTCGCCATAAGGGGGATTCGAACCGCTCTTTGTCTGGCCTGTCACCCAGGACCTGTTTGCCTTGGGAGACCCTACATGGGGCAATAGCCCCAGACAACATAGCTCCTAGGTTCATTCAGGCACGCAAACCCCTCCACCACAATAAGGTGGCGGTTCAATTTCCATTTAGTCATTTTGCAGATGCTTTTATTCAAAGCGACTTATATATGAGAACATTCACAAATCGAAGGCGCAGCTTCGGGAGCATTTTTGGGGTTCAATATCTTGCTCAAGGATACTTCGACGCATGGCGGGGGTATTAAACCGCTGACCTTTCAATTGGCAGGCGACCGTTCTGCCACCAACCCACAGCCGCCCCATATGATATAAAAGAGAGGAAAGCAGCAAATCTTAATATTGGCAAAGATGGAACCAAAAAATGTTTGAATTTTTGCTTGATCAATTACTTAGGCAATTAATGAATTATCAGAATTGCTGTCAATCTTGTTTCAGTACTACTACATGCATCCAATATGTGACATTGTGCAAGTGCATCCCCTACATAGGAAGAAGTAATGGGCATGTAGATGTGTGCTTTGCAGCGTTAATTCAACCTCAGCATAACACACGGATACAAACACACACAAACCACTATACAGTATACTGTCCAACACACCTATGCATAGAGAGATACACAGACTAACATTGTACATACTCATACTGTATATTTATATGAGTGTCTCACCAAATATGCAACATGCGTACACACACATACACACAGAACATGTTTATGTGACCGTGTAAAGTTCATGTAACAGATAAGGGACAGTAGAGTCAACAGTACTGTAGATAGCCTGCTGATAGAGTGTTCCTTAGCTTCCGCTGCCCTTTGTTTACCTAACGATAAAGTGGATCTGTATGTGTGTCTGTGTGTGTGTGGGTGTGTGAGCATGAACACTTTTGATTATGTGCTTGTTTTGCAGCGTACATTTTGCCACAACCAGGCCACATTTGATATGCTTATGTGTGTACATTAATGTATAATTGGAGCAACACTGTCTCCTAGAGATTACGTTTATATACTACTAATTTGCCAAATACATTTTGAGAGAAACTTATTTGCTGCCTGGATTATGTTCTGTTTCCACATTTTTTCATATGTAAGAGGTGCAACAGTTTTGGAGCCCTACACAAGTGGAAGGGAGGTGGTCAGAGACCTGAGTCTGGGCAGATACGTTAATTAAAAACGTTTCCTCAATGTTGGTTGGTCTACCACTTTGGTCCAAACTGTATTATCTCAACAAATATTGTAAAAATTGTAATGACATTTAGTGTAGACATTCGTGGTACCTAGAGGATGAGTACTAATGACTTTGACGATCCCCTGACTTTTGCTCTAGCACCACCATGTGGCTGACATGTTTATGGTTAATTGAAATATTCCCATTTGACTCAGTTGAACTTTGTGTTTAGTGTTAATTTCCAAATGTTTACATGTTAACACTCTAAACTAAGATTGTGAAAATGGCAAACATCATGTTAAGCATCAACATGCTAACACTGTGAGCATGTGAGCATTTAGCTCAAAGCACGGCTCTGCCTAGCATCGCAGTTGCATTCTCGTGTGGATGGAGATATTTTGTCGACAAATGTCGTGTGGACAGATTTTTTCTTGTAAATGAATGGGAAAAAAATCAAAAATATCCATATACTGTACGTTTAGACAAGACCTCGGATTCAGGAGGAACAATGTGGTTTTCGTCCCAGTTGTGGAACACTGGACCATCTCTATATCCTCTCCAGGGTTCACAGGAGTTTGCCAAACCAGTCCACATGTGTTTTGTGGATCTGGAGAAGGCATTCAATTGTGTCCCTCCCGGCGACCTGTGGGGGGTGCTCTTGGAGTACGGGGTCCAGGGCCCTCTGCTAAGGGCTGCCCGGTCCCGGAGCAGGAGTTTGGTTTGCATTGCCGGCACTAAGTCAGACTTGTTCCCGATGCATATTGGACTCTGGCAGGGCTGCCCTTTGTCACCGGTCCTGTTGATTATTTTTATGGACAGGATTTCGAGGTGCAGCCAGGGGCCTGAGGGAGTCCGGTTTGGGGATGACAGGATCTCCTCTCTGCTTTTTGCAGATGATGCTGTCCTGTTGGCTTCATTAAACCAGGACCTCCAGCATGCAATGAGAAGGTTTACAGCCAAGTGTGAAGCAGCTGGGATGAGAATAACCACCTCCAAGTCCGAGGCCATGGTTCTCAGCCGGAAAAAGGTGGCATGTCCCATTCAGGTTGGTGGAGAGCTCATGCCTCAAGTGGAGGAGTTTAAGTATCTTGGGGTCTTGTTCTGAGTGAGGGAAGGATGGAACAGGAGATCGACAGGCTGATCGGTGTATCCTCCGCAGTTATGCGGTCAATATATCAGTCCATTGTGGTGAAGAGCTGAGCTGCAAGGCAAAGCTCTCTATTTACCAGTTGATCTACGTTCCTACTTTGACCTTTCGGTCATGAACCAAAGCTCATGACCCAAAGGACAAGATCCCAGATACAGGTGCCCGAAATGAGTTTCCTCCGTAGGGTGGCTGGGCGCTCCCTTAGAGATAGGGTGAGGTGCTCGGTCACTCGGGAGGAGGCCCCGGGGAAGATGTAGGACACACTGGAGGGACTATGTCTCTTGGCTGACCTGTGAACGGTATTCCCACAGAAGAGCTGGAGAAGTGTCTAGACTACTGCCCCCACAACCCGGCCCTGGATAAGCGGAAGAAGATGGGTGGATGGATAGATGGATAGACAAGTCCTTAGTCTTGTTTTACCACATCATCCAGTTTAAATTGAAAACCAAGGCATATTTGCACATTGACACTCCAATGAGGTATTACCTACAAGCATTTCCAGAACAAAAGCTTTAAGCTACAAAACATGTATCAGGAAAGCCTTGAGGTAAGAGAGGCCATCTCATCCCAGATTCAAGTCTCTCTGAATGTGCAAGTTAAATGCCTGCAGACAGTTGGTTAAGCTGCTCTGTAGATTCACCCAGTCCAACTTTTAGTAGACTATTATGCAAACAGTTTTAAATCACATTAAGTAACTAACGCAAAACAACTTGGGAGTGAAAAAACATCTCCCTACACCAAGTTTAAAAAACATTTATTGAATTGGATCCATCATACAGTATTTAAAGTAACTACCTGCAGACACAATGCCTTTTATTGGGTTTTGAAAATGTCATTTAGTGCAACTTCCTCTTAGTTACCTCAAAATCGAATTAGTAATGTCCAATGTGATGCCAGCAATCAAGATAACTCTACACCTACTGAGGTAAAGAAATGGCTTGTCAGTACACAGATATGAGCACTGAATTACAACAGTATCTACTTCTGTGTTATATTTGCATTTTACTTTGTCATTCATGTTGTTAATTGCCATATTGTCTGTTTCTTAAGTTTTATTTGGTTTTTAGGTTGTTTTTTTTAACATCTGCCCAGGAAAGGTTAATACCTTCCCAGATTTCTCTGTGCGGGAAAAGAAGCTACAGTGACAGAGAGACATGCAGTCACAGACAAACAGCAACAGCAAAGTAGAGATAGATGCTAGACAGTCGGACAGACAGGCAGTTGCCGTACTTTCCTCCCTGCAGTCTCCAGTTGAACACAGAGCGGAGGAGTCATGCATCAGCGGAGGAAATTGGGAATGTGAAACATGCCAGATTACAGAAGCAATCTGAGGGCCTGCAGACAAACTCAGTGGCTGCAACCATGGGAAAAAACATGCACTCAGTCCCGCACACACACACACAAACATAAACGTGCACACACACAACTGCAAAACCCATTCAGATTTTGAGCCACCTGCTGCATTCCACAGCCAATAAGTCAGCTACTTAAGCAGCCAGCTTTTAATCAGCCAGCCCGTCAAAGAGCCAGGCAGTAAAGTAAATATCCATCCTTTCCGTTAGTCAGCAAGACAACTAACTAGTCAATCTGTAAACAATTCATTTATTTAGTGGGACTTCCTACTTACAGTAAATAATCTGCAAGCAAGAAGTAATTTGCAATGGCAGCCTGTGACACAAAGCCACCAGCACAGAGCACCACCAAGCACGGCAACAGGGGAAAAAAGTTTGAAAATTGCTGGAAACCTTTCCTTATATTTTCACTATAACAATTACCATTAAAACATGTATAATTTCCAGGAAATTACCTGATTAGACAGTGACATAAGAAAAAAATACAAACCATGGCAGACTTTTATGTACAAGGGACAGATTCTGGGAGACAATAGGGAGAGTATTTTTTTTATTCATACTACAGATGTGAGCCAAGCGTTGGTCAGCCTGTCAGGTGGCCAGCCAGCCACCCACACACCCAGCCAGCCAGGACAGGACAAGAGCAGAGGAAGCAGTTATTATGGAGAAAGCCAGGGCGTCTTAAAGCCATTATATGCCCCTCAGAGAGAAGCAGCCCGAGGCAACACAGCTGACTGGAGCGCTTCAAAGCAGGAAAGAACCCAGCCACCACCTCCACCTCCACCAGCCTGCATGTTCAAGGGGAAGTGAGGAGTTTACAGGGTGAGATGGGGGTTACAGGGCAGGGTGGATGAGACAAGTTACAAGCGTATATGGATGGAAGGAGATGATTTTGTAGGATTTGTAGGAAATGTGATTTTGTGCAGGTTTAGTGGTGTCTAGCTATGCAAATGGCTTTGGTTTTATCTGCTTACGTTTTGAGATATCTGTCTCTGAGATTTCTTCCTCCACCGCAACACAGCAGAGGTGAATGAATGTTGTTTGCGGCGATCGCAGCATTTATAACATAATTTGACTTTAATTTAATTTAAATCAGTGTGGCTATCGTGTACAGTCGCTGCATCTTTGTGGCTCATAAACATGAACTGCAAAAACAATCTAGAAGTCACATTGAAAGAAAGTGAGGTGAAATTTGCTGCATGATTGACCTGAATGCACCATTTCCTTTGAACTGCTTATGTTAATGAGGTTTGAGTTCCCTCAGAGAGACCTACAGTTATATGTATTCATCCATCCATCCATCTTCTTGGTCTTATCCATAATTTAGCTAAAGCTAAAGCTAAACCACTCTTGGGTCAGGGATTGCATTGATGACTGAAACTAGGACTGATTATAGTATTTTTGTACATATAAGAATTGAAACAACCTTTAATGGCATTACAGCGGATGAGAAGTTATCTGAAGGGAGGATGTTTGTGGTGGGATGGGATGGTGCAGGAAGGGAGGAAGTGATGGTGGTGAGTTATAGCAGAGCTTAAGGGTAGATAGTAGGAGGTGAAGGATGGAGAAGGAGGGTTTGATGGAAGGGAAAATGGCTGTGGCTTGAAATACTAAAGGCATAAACAAGAGGAAGAGTTGAACTGTTGAAGGCTGCTGGGACAGAGTTGTGCAGAAACAGACCCCTTCCTGTCCCATTTCCAAAATAAAAACTGAACCAGTGTTGTGCATATTTGGAGACTATCAGACATTTTTCTAGATTTGGTTCTTCCATGCTTTCACCAACATACCGCTTGGATATTTCTTGTAGATATTTGAAAAGTACTTCATCTTAATTAAAGAATGCATGAAAATGTATGCCTTTGGAGAAATGCAATAGAGACCAACAGGAAAGTTTGAACCACTGAAGCACCAAAGGGGGCCCTTTCCTTTCCTAAGTATCTTCTTCTTCCTCAATAATCCCAGCACCCTTTTTGCCTATTACCTGTATTTTGTTGGTTTCCTTTATGCCTCCATCCCTTCCCTTCCTTATTTTCGCCCTTGCACGTATGCCATATTATCCTCTTGATTCATCTTTCCATCTCTCCCTCTTGCCCTCCTCATCTGTCTTCCCTCTATATCTGTTTTTTTTTTATGTTTCCTACCTCACCCCTCCCTTCCGTCTTCACCAGTCCCCCTCACCTCCTCCTCTTCTCCCCAGCACCTGTGCCCCTGCGGAGGGGGAGTTCCGGAGAAGAGGAAACCCCTGGGGCAGCCAGGCACCTCACAGATGGTTAGCAAATTACACTTTCATTACCTCTCCTCTTCCTCTCTTCCTCTGGCCAGTGCTTCACAATGACTCTGTGTTCCCATGACACATCTCATCTGTCAGCAGCTGACCTGCCTGCTCATAAAAGTAGCACCTATTTAGGAAAAGTTTTGAAAAATTAAACCACAATACTGCTTTTATGTTAGTTTTTTTTTATATGAACTAAAACTAAAACTTGAGGCTGAAATATGTAATGTACAGCTAAACTGTTTAATCACAGTCATTTCCAGCACATCTTTGTTGTCCTTGAAGGACAACTTGCTTTATGGCAGTTAGTCATTAAAGTGTTGTACAAATGACACATAACACAGGTAGTAAGACAAGAACAACGCCCAGGAGGCTTTATGTAAGGTGCAGTTTCCAATCAATTATTATAAGGGCAAAAAATGACAAGCCTGAAATGTAAATTCATTCAATCTTGCGATCTGTGTTTCACGAAATTTGTTCTTTTTTTCATTGTGTTATCTTATTGCGAAGACACATAGTTTTGCTAATTCCAGTCAATTGAACTTATTCAACACTGAAATGTCTCTTTAAAACCATATCAAAAACATGTAATTGAATTTTTAAAATTGTCTTAAGACAGTTGTTTGTGTTTGATGTAATTTCGTTGGAAAAGATTACATTATCCTGGAAAAAAATGCATTTATTGAAACCAGTGAAATCTTGTAATCCATCTAACACAAGTGATTAAACTATAACATATCCTAAAATCTAGTTTAATGTCTATATTTCTGCACTGCACAGCATTAAGCATGGGGATATGTGGAACTTGTGTTTTGGTTTGCCAGAAACAGAAATCTAATTTTGTCAGGAATAGTTAAAAGAAAGGCAACTCTTGCAGAACTTTTCATTAATAAATCATAGTCCTTAATTAAAGGGGCTATATGGAGTTTTTTAATGAAATGAATCACTTTTTTTAATTGCATGTGCGTGAGGGGTTTTAACCTCACATAAAAATGAGCCATTCACCGGCTTCTTCGGTCGAGTCTGTCTGCCAGTATGCCTCTTACTTTGAGAAGGTATTGGGCCATTGAGTAGATAACGTCAGCTAATTCATTGCTTCTTGCTAACATTATGCGTTGCAAATTACTATAGTTGTAACGTTATGGATTGCCACATTACTTCACCGGCTAAGTGTTGATTTTAGCCTGCAAAGAAATGATGTAACTGTACAAAACACTTTTTTTTTTGTTTACACAAGCCCGTTTGCCGTTGTTTATGGCGACTGAGACCGGCAAAGAAGTTGTGTACATGAGTATTGGTAAAACGACAAAAAATCTAAAACAAAATTACAAGCAATGGCAGAGTCATTTAATGCAGCTGTGTGCTGCTGCCTTGCATCACTATAAGCCAGTGTAAACAAACCGTTCCACTCACATTTCGAACATTTAGCAGAGGCCTTTGTCCAAAGCGTCTTACAATAAATTGTCAGAAGAAAGTGAAAAAGCAATGGATCGTTGTCGGTAGAGTAAGGATATCAATAGAACAAGTTTCAAGCCCTCATAATTGCTCAAGTGTTTTATACCGCTACATAACTTCTTGCAGGCTTAAATCAACACTAGCTAATGATAACTAACTTGAGCATATGAAACATAATAGTAAAGACAACAACACAGTATAAGACCCATTCAGTAAGTTATTAGGTCAACGTCAGGCTGATGAAAATATTACTTTAACATTACAGTGGGAGTTCACCTGAGTGATGCCATTTCTTGTGTTTCGTTCTGTGTTTTGGTCGATATGCAGAGTGCTCGCTCATGAGTTCGAGCCCACGCTTGGGAAGGTAGTGGTTGCAAAATGAAACCTCACCGCTAGAGGCCACTGAGAACTACATATGGCCCCTTTAATTAATAATATTAGGTCATAATTTAAACAAAATCACTTGATAAATAGTAGGATGATCTACGAGAACAATAATCAGCTTTGAGCTTTCTTTTGGCTCACTGTGTGGCTTCAGTTTCCATTTCCAGCGAGATCTTTACACATAGTCTCTGTTGGACTGGAAAGTGAACGTGTCAAAACGAGTGGGGAGGTAAAATAATAAAGCAGTCTGATAGAAAGCTGCTCATGGGAACTATAAAATGGAGCACTAATCATGATTTATTGAGGTCTGATATATGACACATCAGCATGAGAAGTCTGCTTTTTGTTATTTCATCGAGTTCGACGATGTGTCTCAAATTAAAGTTCTGTGAGCTCTGTAAGATTTTTGAAGAATTTCCAGACATGGCTGTGTGGGAGCCATGCACTTCAAACACAGAATCTATAAGGAAAACGTTAACCATTGATGGACCAGTTTCTTCTGTAGTAATAATGACCAGAGAAAATAAGATAAAATAAGACATAAACGTGATTAGCGCTCCACTGCAGTAACTAGTCCATGACTGCCAACCTATGAACATCTCAGGTAAGATATAGCATAATAATCATATAAAATATGTATGTATGTTAATTTATGACCATGCTTTTTAGATCAGCATCTGTGTGGCTCTTTAAATCCACTGTTTGCGCTGAACTGCTTCTTTTTAGCCACACTAGAGGTGTGGCTCAAAAGAAAATGGCAATGTTGATTGGTCAGTCCAACACTTTGGTCCAGACTAAAATATTTCAACAACTATTGTATGGATTGCCATGAAATTTGGTAGAGATATCCAATGTATCCCCTCAGGATAAACTGTAAAAAAATGTTTCAGGTCATCAGGTCACAACTTTTATTAGTCCAATATGTTAGTTTATGACCAAAAACCTGCCAAATGACATTCCCATCAGCCTAAGCTGTATTTTGTGTTTAGTTCTAAATAGCAAATATGTATTTATTTCTTTGCACATTAAAATACAATTACTATATAAGATGTGACATGTACAGAGAGACAAACGTTAGCAAGTTTACAAGGTAAACTAACATGGTGACCGTGGTTAAACATTATACTGTACCTGCTAAATTTCTGCATGTTAGCATTGTCATTGTGAGCATGTTCGCAAGTACAGCCTCACAGTGCCGCTAGTATGGTCATAGACTACAGTCTTGTTCAAATACTGTTAGTCACGCGTCACACTTTTTTCCTTCAAACCACATTTGCACATCAGTATGAGAAGATTCCACACTGTGATTACATATCAGTCATGGTTGGAATATTTTGCATAACAGACCATATAAGCACACACAGTACACTGTTCAGGGACATTTTGGCTTGCAGTTGAGCGTTTTCACAATGCTTATTTAACATATGAGCACACTGTGTTTAAGGTTAAAGGCCACACTGAAAGTGTGTATCGTAAATGCAGCTTTTCTGCTAAAAATTGAAAAATAACTTCCACAACATCATCAGAGAGAACATGGAAGCACAGAACTTACTTAGGCGGCTTTCCAAGTTCTCCTAATTAAAGATCTGCGGTTTTGGTTGCATGCAGTCTTTAGGTTACCAGGTGTTTGTTAATTCGTAATGACCACTGACTGACTCACACACCCTGTATCGTATTTCCATGCCTCTTCCAGCCCAGCGTGAAAGCCCAGGGCCCAGTGCACCCATTAGTCAAGCCGGGGAAGGCATGGAATAATAATGAATGCACCTCACACGCATGAGCAAGTAAAGCCCCCCATCACCGCCGCCGCCACCACTGGGGAGTTTCCAGGAGGTATTTCCATCATGTAAAATGTATGTCCCTCTCACTTCAACAGATCTCTTCATCCTCTATCAAGCGGGGAGACTTTCTGTTTTGAGCGCTATTAAGTGGACCAACTGAAATGGCAGAAAAACATCACATCTTTCTTATTCCTATCTCCCAAAGGTTGTTGGAGTTTGACTTCACGTCTTGCAGCCATTGTCCTCATCCATATTTGTCATCGTTGTCATCATCATTAATCACCGTGGCCACTGTATCTAATTGCAGTCCAGCATTTGGTTAGCTCATCTTCCTACGTTCTGCTGATTTTGAGGTGAAAGCTTTTTATAAGGCTCTTGCTGCTGTTATGTCGCCAAGAGTTTTTAGTAAAAAAGAATGTATTATTGTTTTCCATTACTGAATGGTTGTGTAACCATATTATATGATTTACTTCTGTGCAAACAAACTAATCAGACCAATATTGTAGCTAAAGGGAGAAAACAGTCCTGCCTCCAGCCATAAAGTCTTTCCCCATGCCATGGCCAGATCCATGCTGCATCTGGTTTCTCCCAGTATTTAGTCTGCCCGGATAAAATGTAAAAGCACAGTCCTGACTCCACACTATTATTATTATTATTATTATTATTATTTGAAGCGAAAATAATGGCTTTGGAAGACAGCTGCTGGATTGAGCAGCACATTAAAGAGAGCGGAAAATCAGTGGGAAATGATTTCCTCGCAGCTACACTCGGCAGCTCAGCACACTGACAGCTCTAAACAGCAGCAAGTTTGTAATCATTTTTTTTTAATCATTCAGCATTTATTTCATGTGATGTCAGGAATGAAATCTGGCCAGTCTTTGAAAGCCAGAAGCTGTAACATCGCACATGCGGCTATGCTTGTAGGTGCACAGCAATGCAGCAAGCTAAACACGCTCCCAATAAAGGTTGAAGACAGCAGTTGGCCTTTGGGATTTTCATAGGGAGCAATTGTGAGAACAGTTTTTGATAACAAATTCTATGATAGTGACTACAAATAAGAAAAACGATGAGATGCCATAAATATGAGTTAGACCAAAGCTGTAAAATGAATCAATACTGTATACGCAAAACTGAATGCACAATAAAACAAAGTTGTTGTCACATTTGTTACATCTTCTCTCATGCTAGGAAGAAAGTATCATCAGTAAGAGATGATCATCAACAAAAAGGATGAACAAGACAGGAATTAATCTAGATCTATACACATACATATCGTGTCCACGAGGAAAGTCAAAAGAGTAAAATGCATAACTAGCCCTAATTAGTCCAACATTAAGACAGTTGCTTGCTGTGTGTGCAGACAGGACGTGAGGCAGTGCGATTGCTCGCAAAGACAATATAAAGGCACAATTAGACTTGAATTCACCTGGGGCTGCGCAAATTGATGGAAAAATTCCTATATATCCCCAGGGGTTTTATTTATCTGCTTCATAAACGTACAGAGACAAGAGGGAAAAAGGAGAGAGACTGAAAGGAAATCACAGAAAGTTCAGTCAGAGGCTGAGAGACTTGCAGACTGAGTAGCGCTCAGATTAGTTTTGTACTCTCAAATCTTTTGTCATCAATATACTCCCACAGATGTGTGTCCGTTGCTAGCTACCTTACAGCTATGGCACAGTTGGTACATTGGCTGTTTAGGGCGATTAGAAGCACTAGTGGTTTAGCGGTCAAATTCGTGTGAATGATGCAAAGTGAAAATTCACTTTACGCACCATTAGAATGCTGTATTAGCAACACACACACAAGGTGGGTTTCCATCCACATTTTTTATATACCCTTGGTTGAGGTGGAAAAGTTGCACAAAAAGCAAAATGTGACGAAGTGCAATGGAAAAAAACTTTGTGAATAAATCCTGACATAGCTACATGAAGCATGTGACTTAAACATCCACTGAAGCTCTAATACATGAAACAAACATTAATGCCATATTTCCTTGGTGTTTTCTGCATTGTTTTTTCACCGTTTGAGTTTGTCTGGTGCTCATTTATTTAGGTCATCTTGTTGCACCCTATTCTTCTGCAGTGGTTTAACGTTAATGGCACCTGACTGGAATTATTGCCACCAGCTGTTTATCTCCACGAATTCCTAATATTCACATAATGGTAGTGGATGAATAAGTGACGACTGCCACCACCATTTGAAACAATTAACAGTGTCTCAACTAAGTGTCTAACAGTGTCTCTTCTATTGCAGCCCCACTTTGTGAAATTCAGGCTTATAAATAACATCCTGTTTTCCCCTTTTATTTCTCCTTAAATGACTAAGAAGTTATCTGATGTTTACACTGTCTGGAATATTTAAACCCAAGACTCCATGTTATTTATGGCTGCACCATTCCATCAAAAGTATCCTTGAAGTTTTATGCATCATTTTATACAAGATTCAGATTTATACTAGACCTGACATATTTGGTATGTTTGGAAACTTTGGGATCTCCACTGGAATTTGCAACAAAGTTCTGTCGGTTTTGACAAAATTTCGCCTGCACAGCTTAGGTTTGCACTGACCGACCCATCATCGGGGTCAGTGGGTTTAAGAGGTTCTACAAAGCTCCCTCATCACCTGCATCATAACAGAAAGCGAGAGATGAACAAATTAAAAGGAGAGGACCGACACATGAATGAGACACAGTAACAATGCAGTGGTGACAGAAGCTGTGGAGCCAATGGAGAGGCAGACAGAGAGAGATGGAAATAAAGGAGGGAGAGCTCACAGCAGGCCACAAGTCCTCCAATGCTACTGCAGTGGAGTGACAATGAGAGGGGAGAGAGTATGAGTCATACACAACCCCCCACCCCCCACCCACCACCACCTACACTGTCGATGTAGCTGGGTTACGTAGAATCTGACTCATTCATTCACAGGCGAGTCTCACACCTTCTTTTCTTATACAGATGAAATTCTGCTACTTAAGAGACCATTATAGTGCTCTGACATACTTTACCGCTGTAGCCGCCAGAGCCCCATTCATAAAAATGCTCCAGTCTCTGAGTATGTGCGGAGTGTGTGTGTGTGTGTGTGTGTGTGTGTGTGTGCACATTTCCAATCCCTTATTTGGTCATCTTGTATACCTGAACGGGTTGAGGATAAGTGTGTGTGTGTGTCACTGCTAGGGTTTGGTGTTTAATCCCTGCTGGGGCCACCCACACTGAGATCGTGTACACCCATAGTACTGTAACACACTTTGGGTGAATTCCTGTGAATGTGCTCCATCTCTCCTTTATCATATGTGGATTTCCCTTTATGAAGATTCACCTCTATTTGGTTATTTCCCCCTCCTTGTATTCCCCTCCCACCCAACATTGTTCCTCCTCTGTCCTCCTCTTCCTCCTCTCTCAGTGGAGCGCTATCTACCTCCATGATGTTAGTTCATCTCCTTTTCTTCCTTTCCTTCTCTCTCTGGTTAGCTCATCTCATCTCCAGGCAGTCAGCTTTGCAGGCAGCTAATTATAGGCCACGCTGTGGCGTGCAGGGCCGGATGTGAAAGCATGCTGGGTTTGTGTGTGTGTGTGTGTGTGTGTGTGCTTATGTATGTTAAGTGCAGACATATATGTCGTTGTTGCTGTTTGTGCGAGTGTGTGCGTATATCTGTATCCAAGTACAGTATGTGTTTATATGTTCATGTGTGTTCTTTTACATCTTATCTAGGATCAGTTTTAGTTGTAGACCCTCACAGTGGGTATCTTGCTGGTCCTCGCTTTTAAAGTTTTGGGAATGGATTCCATCACTGAGGGTCCTCACATGTATAATAATACCATAATAAGTGTGTGCGTGGACGAGCCACCAGCAGGATATCCAACATCCCAGCCCCTCCCACACTGTACTGCAGCTCTGACTCATACAAGGTGGAGGCAGAGACAACCAGGGTCTGAAGACTGGCAATGAGCGTGCACACACACACAAACACACACGCTTACATAGTGTCTATATAGAAAAGTAAACAGGTATGGACATAATACACATATGTACACACATGCATACTAGATATAGCGCTGTGCATACTTTAGGTAGACATGAACAGAGGCAAAAGCTATGTAGTCAGCTACCAGTATTCCATCCATCTATCTATCTATAGCTATTTACTGTAACTCTTATGTTGCCTCACTGGTCAGGCTTTGACTGAAAAAAGAAATTAATCTGTCTAGACTAGAGACTATATTATATTCATTTATATCAATGCAAGTGGTTTCCAGTGGTGTCAATCAGTAGAATATAAGATGTTCAACGTCAAAAAGCAACAACACTTGTGTAATCACAGCTGTCAAATATAAAACCGCATCACTTCAGTTCTGGTTACTTTAATGTTTTCGATCATGTTTTGGATTAGAGAAAAAAATCTACTTTTCTAGTTTCAGTGACACCCCTTCAAAGGCTCATTGGATAAACTTTAAATCATTTATTACATGGCCACAGAAAATATTCATGTCTAATTGCCTGGCAGGTGTCTTTTAAAATAATATCACCTCTGGCATAGTTCCAGTTAACAGTTCACACACTGGTCTAAGTCAGTGCGCAAAGTATATTAAATTGCTGGTAACCATAGCAACAGCACTTCTGTGTTGCACTACCATTACCATCCACTCTTAGTGGTGGAACAGACCTAATCATGAGTTAAACTGGCTTCAACATCTTCTACTGTTGAGAAATCACATACACCAAATTTCAATCCAGTTTGAGCTTCAAGTCCATAACAATTTAACATCTTGTGAGCTAAAAACTTGAGAAATAAAGCATTATTACCATTACCATTACACAATGTAATGTACACAAACACAATGTTAATGTATTCATCTTATAAAGGTGATATGGCTAACATGTTGGCAAACTGCTGCCTTTTTAACACAACCAGCAGACACAAAGTAACATTAGCATTAATTTGGTGTCATGTGTCTGTCCACCTGGCAAATGTAAGTCTAATATTCACTCTCCTTTCAGCTTTGCGTTGGTCTCCACCAACTCCTGAAGGAAATATCTGGCTCTTTAGTTGTTAAGTGCTCCACTGTATTCACCAGCTAGTCGTTAATGTTGCTGTTTGGTGTTGGGCAGGTTATGTACAATAGATTTACCAAAATGATTGGAGCTGCCCTGCTCGCTGCTTCTGGAAATGAGTTTGAAAGAGACAGTGGAACCCAAACAATGAGCTCAAAGACGCTAAAGTGCTCTGTATAGCTGAGGTGAACTGCAAAGTCAAGTGACAATTCTCTGTTGGTTGATCACTGCGAGTGACACCTTTCACAAAATATTTAACGTTAAAGCAGCGTTCGTCACTAGAAGTGTCATATTTCATTACACATTTGACACACTGTTGATATAAAAATACTGATTTGTGCAGCTGAAATTTGTATACACTTGTAATAAACTGACTGCACTTAGTTTACTAAAATGGCATCTTCTCTTTTTGTCTTTGTAGGAGGCCATGGTATACGTGTGATACTGTACACCGGGATGTGCTGATACAGAAAATAACTCCCGCTTTACATCATTGTGCTCTTCACCTCTGCCTTGTCCATTATTTCAGTGTATCAGGGAACCTTGTGGTGTATTATCGCTTACTTAGCTCTTGGGTTTGGACATTTCTACTTGCCTATAGGCAATGTGAAACACAAAACAGTCACTGGCTAAAGTTAAAAATATGCAGATACAAGGTTTTCATCTGATTATAAAGATAATTACCTGAACATGCTGCATACCCTCCTTCCTTAACAAAATGCACATTTTAATGGACACCACCCTGTTAAAATCACTAGATACTGGTTTACAGTGAGATCATTTCACTAGCTAACTTTAGCTAATTATCACAACTCCTGTGCTTTGTGCAACCGGTGAGCACTGGTGACAAAGTAAATCTAAGTATCTAGAGTTCCAATTTCCCAATATTGTGATTATGTGGTTTGTGTTCATATGCTTTGGCATTGCTGAATGCAGTCATGCCAATACAGCCACCTGAAATGAAATTGAACGGAGATGATGTAACTCTCCCTACATTGCTCTGGAGCAACTGTAGTGACGTAGTTTGGTACAGCAACTTGGAGTAAAACCTGAGAAGGAAATCTTCTGATGCTCCAGATAAAATAGAAACTCAGTGTTTCAGTTCAGTTCAATTTCAGATAAATGTTGAGCATGACCTAATTATCACCTAAAATCTTTGCAGACTCTGAATACTGAGTGTGCGGCAGCTCACTGTATTTATAGTTCTTACCTACGTTCTTTCATACTTTCTGTAAAGCAGGTTAAGGTGACACAGGGAGGAAGTGTCCACGTTAGACAGAGGCAGAGAATATGCACATGGATTTCTCAGTTAGTGAAATAAGGTTGCATTCATTCATACATTACGCACATAGGCGCGTATGCCTGCACACATACACGCACACGCATAAACAGACAGACAATAGCAACAGCTTCACATGTAAAGGATGAGATCAGCAGTCAGTGTGTATCTGTTCAGGTGCCATGGGAACTCTCTCTCCTCCTCCCTCTCCTTCTTCTTTATCACTCATTCTTTCCTCCTCTCCTGCTCTGCGTCTGCCTCATGGCTTCCTGTGTCATCCCCTCCCCCACCGCAATAAAAGGAGAGAGGCCTGTTCATTCATGCATTCAGCCAGTCAGCTGAGCAAGGGGGGAAGAGGGAGGGAGGGAGGAAGGAGACAGAGATAAAATGAGAGGATAGGAAGAGGAAGAGGAGGAAGGCTTCCTCCCTGTGATGAATAGGTCACCTGTATTACATCACTGATGGGGGATGGAGTGATGGAAAAGAAAAAAAACCGAAAGGTAGGACAAAAAAAGACCAGACCCCTCCTTTCCTTCTCCCTCTTCCTCATCCTCTTCCTCTCAGTCTCCTCCTCCTCCTCCTCCCTCTGCCCTTCTCTCTCTCTCCCCCTCTTCATCACCCCCTTCCCCTCCCCATCCTGACAGTATGAGTCACAGACAGACCAGTTCCCTTGATGCACTGCGGAAACGTAATGTGACGTAGCCTCCATCTCTCCCTCCCTCGCCACACGCGTCCCTCCATCCCTCCCCATTCATCCGCCCGTCGCTCCCTCCCATTCATCCATCCTCTCGTCATAGCACAGCAAGTCTCCATTCACAAAAAGCCCTGTAAGCCGAGAGAGAGAGACGGCAGGGGGATTCACACCACCAGAACGAACACAAACTGTCACACCAGCAGAATATTATACATTTCAGCAGAGTTCAATAATACAGTAAAAAAAAATAAACAATAGATAATAATACAATTCTTCAGTAGTAAGTAAATGTAAAATATCAGAATTTATACCATGAAAGCTCACCAAAGAAAGTAGATAAGAAAAGCGGAAAATATTGGCAAATGTAACGAGTATCTTTGGCTCAACCATAACTTAGTTTCACCATTACTTTTGAGTTCAACTGTTAATGTTGTGCAGGGTTTACTGTTGCCATGGTTACAGCATGTGCAGTCAAATATGAGCTGGACTGCCAAGAGCACTGATTTGTAACAGTAATCAAACTGTTGACAGGAGGTATGTTTGAGGTGTCCGAGACAACTCAGACAAGTCAGAGTCAAAAAACGGACAACTCACAATTAACTACAATACAAAATGCAGTAATGCAATGCAGTTCACGTTGTCCTGCTCTGCATGATACATTGTAATAGGTGGCAGTGATGAATAGAATATCATAGAATGTATATAGCACAATACAAAGTAACACAATCCCATGTAATGCAATATATCACAACAATAGATTTACAATAGAATACAAGACGGTGCATTAAGAGCAGATTATAAATTATAGTCACAGCTGCTAACCATTAATCCACAGTCTTTCAGGAAGAATTGAAAGAAATGCGTGAAGACAAAAAAGCCTGCACTCTCTCATCTCTGACATCACTAAAGGATAAGGTCATGGGTAAACACGCCCTTCTGCGTGCATTCACAGACATCCGGCCAGTTAATTACACAGACAACACAACAGATTTGCGTTTTTATGACAGAACTTAACTCATCAGCATGTGGAGGTAAGCAGTAAAGTGCAAGGGTCATTTTTCATATTATAGACTAAATAGTGCCACCCAGCAAGAAAAATGGAGGGAAAGATGTGGTGTCATTACATTATTGTCAATGGATTACCAGAAATGCATTGAAAGGGACTTTAAACCGTTTATTTGAAAGTGGCAAAATGTGGATATGATACATTTACTGTAAATGATCACAGGGGAGGCCATAGAGATTACTGTATATTTTAAAGAATTTCCCTTTGGAGATGAATAAAAGTAATTCTGATTCTGATTCTGATTATTCTTATATGCTTTATAACCTTTCACTGAGTGCAACAGAAGAATAGTGTAACATTTCCTGTGTGCCAACACAACTATAACTGATTTTCAAGTGTGAAAGCCACAGCAGCCGTGAAAAATGTCTCAGTAGTGTTAATTTAAATCATAGTGCAAGGTAAAGAAAACTACATAATTAAAATGTCATGTTCAATAAGACTAATCAGAAAAACATTAACTAGTATTTAACAACTGTAGCCGTAACCATATCCAGGTAGGTAATAAAAGATGGATAATATATTCTGATTACTAGTGAAATGATCAGGTTTGGGGGCATTTTATTATTTGTCCAATCGGAGAGTCAGAAAACGTCATGGATGCCTTTTTGTCTTTGTGCAATCTGAAGGTTTTGAAAGGTGAGTTTAGCCTAGCTCAGTTTAATATCCGGATATCTATGGGATCAATTAGTAACTCTCATCAAATGAAGGGAAATAAGATCTTTTACAATAAACTCACAATTTTTCTAAACAAACAGTGAGAGACATAGCCGTCCCACCAACTAACTAGAAGCAAAAACATTTTTAAAGAAATTAAAGAAATATACAGATTTAATATTTGTTATTTCTGTAAGTTGACTTACAACAACCTGCATCAATGTAGCTGTATCAATCTCATCCACACTTTGGGCAATTTTTCTGGCACAGGAAAGTGACGTGCCAATTCTTAATCACGCGTAGAAATCCCACGTACATATCTGTTGAACACAACACCAGAAAAATGTAATAAAGTCTCTTTGGTTTTTTTGTTCATAGCAAAACTGGCGCCTTTGTAATTATGTAACTTGCAGTATATACCTGTAGTTAGGTTAAAGGTGCCATGTGAAGATTTCTTGTAAAAAAACATAAATTATGTTCACATTCCGTGTTTCTCACCAAAATGCATCGCATGGATCCTTGTGGTATAAAAACAAACAGGTGCATTTCCTTCCTCATAAAGATAGTATGTTAAAACGTGCAATGTTCATATCCACGTTTTGTAGCTTGCTCTCTTCTTCTTCCTTGCCGTTGTTGGTGCATTGCTATGCTTGTTTGCGCCAACACTTGTCAATCCTCTGAACAGCAACAGAAAACGGTGGTAGGAGTATTGCATCTTGTGTACCCACATTGCTCCATAACATTACCAGTAGTTAAATACTCCCCCTTTAAACTGTACCTTTAAACTGACTAATATTTAATCTTTCAGCAGCTCCCATGCTTCTGATTCTATAGACTCCCAGTAACATAGCTAAACTTATCATTAAGGGTACTTTTAACACACACAGACAGAAAATTGCGTCTACAAAATGAGCTTGTGTGACTCTTAGTAAGAAAATGCAAAATTCCGTTGAAACTGAGCAATGCTGCTTACAAATTGGGGATGAATTATGGGGCTATATGTAAAAGGCACAAAAGAGGAATACTGTGTTTGCATGGAAGGCTAAACTATTTATCTGAACATAACCAGAATATCTGTCTGAGTGTGTCTAATCCCTTTGATTACATCACTGCACATATGTTATAATGGATGACATCACTAAAGTAACCTACCTACCTAACAGACACAGTGGTCAGAGACAAATGCTTCAGTGACTTGTGTCTGGTTTTATGAATGAGCGAGTGACATTCAGGTTTGCCCTGCCGGCTGGCTGAAGACAAGAGCAGAGAAAATCTCAGCGTACAGTATGATTCACCACAACAAAGTGTTAGGAAGGGGGTGGTGATGTCATTAGTGGTGGTGGGGGAGTCATCTGTGAGTCAGAGAGGAAAAAGAAGAGGGGGAGATGGAGGAGGGGGAGGAAGAGGAAAAGGAATAGAGTTGAAAAAAAAAAGAAGCACATGGGGAGGTGGGGTACCTGCTGTGTGTGACCCATGGTAACAGGCAATGCTGGCCTGCGGATGACTCACCTCTGCTTTACCAACCTCGCACACAGGCACGCACACACACACACAATACACAGGGATACTCACGTCATTCGCCGTGGCACACACACATGCAAGAACACATCACTAAATGCGCGCCCGGCAATCTTTCATGGCATTAGAAGCATGTAGACGTCCACACAACACAAACACACGTCGACTGCAGGACGCTCACACAAGCACGTGCACATGGACGCACACCCGCTTATACGCGCACACACGCCACATGAAGCGTAGCACAGAGGAGGGGAGGGGAGGGATGACTCACACATCAATGATAACACCCCTCCCCCTGCCCCAATCACACACACATAATAATATCATTTGGATGCAACCCACATCCTCCCCACATCCTGGGGAACCTCCCATCTGAAACTCAGACTGACAGCAGGAGGCTCCGACTGATGCTGATGGGAATTCTCTGGCAGGATGGCCTGACTTTAAACAAATAAGGATAAAGTCAAAATGTGAAACATTTGCAGCAGTGTGTCTGTACTGATCTCAAGATGTCACGTCTTATAGGTGCTCATCTCTGCTCATCCCTCCAAATCACACTAGTTGTGTTTTTTGTTCTAGTTTATCTTAGAGTTAAGACCACATTTTTCAGAAACCCCTTCCTGTTATCAGAATGGATCTTTTTAAAGACAAAGGTTTTATCTATCTTTGTCTTGCCAAGGTGGATAAACAATTTAAAGTGATTTTTCCACCAGCCTTTCTGAGAAAACTCTGAAAACTCTTTAGCTCCAGTTGTGCTAAACAGTGCCCTCTGGAAATCTTATTAGCACTACAAGCTGGCGCGGTATACTATCATGTACTGTTTATTGCTGTATTGTTTCTTCTGCACTTATGTTGACTATGTCTCTGATTTGTTGTTTTCATTTTATATGATGCGTTTTTGTGCCCACGCAGTATCCCTTTGTGATCATATATAGAATCAATCAATCTACCTGACTTGATTGGTAAAGCATTTCTAGCAAGTGGACACATCTGATGCGGGGCCACATAGTGCGAAATAAAGAGGTAGCTTTTAACAGGTACACAAATCTCCTTGTTATTCATTCATTCATTTTGAAATGCTAACTGGTGTCTCTAATTTTACGTATCCTACGTGTCCCATGTTTGGGAAGGATATTATTTTAACCTTCATAATAGTAGTAGTTATTCACACCAGGCAGCTGCTCAATATGGCTAATATTGTGCAGTTGAGCAACTTTAGTGGATCTCTTTTAAATTTTCTTTCAAGTGTCTAGCTCCAACATTGGTAGTTGATGACAGAGATGAAAGTGTAAAAAGAAAAGAGAAAGTGGTGATCAAACACAGTTCTGCACTGACTCACATATGATGCATGTTTTCTTAAGACACAAACTCGGCCACTATTCACCACAAACCTTAATTAAAGGAATGAATTGACGGTCTGGCAAAAACGCTTATTCGCTTTTTTGCCAAAAGTTAAATGAGTAAATTGATACTACTCTCATTTCTGTGTGGTAATTATGTAGCTGATGCCAGCAGATGGTTAGCTGTAGCTTAGCATAAAGACTGGAAACAGGGGGAAACAACTAGTCCAACAGTAGCAAAATGCGGGGGAGCATGTGAAAGATTGTGTATTATGTGTATTTCTTGTCTGGGACCAGTTACCAGGCAACCAGGAGAGACTACAGGAAATGATCAGTCTTTATGTTAAGCTAAGCTAACCAGCGGCTGGCGGATGCTTCTTAGAGTTAGCGTGCAGACATAAGCGTGGCATCCATCATTCTCATGAACGCTCAACAAGAAAGCTAATACGCATGTTCCCCAAAATGTCAACCTATTCAATGAGAGTATAGTGTTCGATATAATAGGCCATTTTAATAAAAAAAACATTTAGACATGTCCCAGTAGGAAAAGCACAGATGTAAATGATAAAATGAACGTGGGCTGAATTCTATGTAGCTGCTTCAGTTTCCGGATCGTGGTGTTGTGCATGCTGGCTCACTGTCGCACTGCTATGACTTACTGGGAACTTGAATATAACAGAGCCATCGTTGTTATTAGTAACACCTGTGCTTTTCCTACTCGGACAAGTCAAAATGTCTGCTGTAAAAGGGTCTATTCTCAAGTAGCAGTTTACTCACTCAGTACTTCTTCAATTCTGCAGGTAAATCACACCAATGCTATTAACATCTCGGAATATCAGACCCGAAAAAGTGCATTTATTTTCTGCATATGGTAAAAAAAAAAAAAGCTTTTTAAACTAGCCTTCAGTGTAGGCTAGTACTTACCTGTTGAACGTGCACAACACAACCTCTGAGCACACCTAAGTACCGTTTACAGGAAAAATCATTTTAAAGATCCAGCTATTGTTTCAGACAACAGGATTTTTGTCCTTAACATACCGTATGCAAGTATTGTAAATTCAAATTGTCTTTGCAGGAGAAGTCTGTCTAGCAGGAGCCAGAAAAGTAAAGCATGTCTCTTTGGAAGGATGGCTCACTCCCTGGCTCTCGGTAAATCAGTAAGCCTCCTCTTATCTTTTGATAGCTAAAACATGCAAGCCGTTCAGGCACTTGGCTAGCACACATAATTCTCTTCAATTACTCCAAGAAATACTTCCGCCTCTGTAAATCGAGGGCAGCTGACGAGACACAGACAGCTCTTGGCACAATGGAGTTATTTTATGAATGACATCTGGATAACAAGAACACCTGCGCTGGGTGACCCTACTGGAGCCGAGGAGGAATGACGTCACAGAGGGACTGCGGCTGAATTTGTGTAAGATTAGGAAGGAATTTTGTTGTTTGTGTGCTTTGCCAGAATTTACAGCTGAAACACTGTCAGCGATTAAACCCGTCTGCACCTGGCAAAATGAAGCTTGTTTATCCAAGGTCATCTGGTGACGTGGCGGTTCACTGGACCAGTGTTGATGGTCTAGCATATGACCTTTGCCCTATTAGTCTTTTTCTGTCTGCCCACCTTTATGGGCTATTTGTGCTGCGTAAAATCTAAGACATGAACACAGAATTATCTTAAAAGTACTCAAGTAACGAATTTTCTAAAGAGGAGACAGTTTAAAGTACACATTTGCAGCCCAGCGCTACTGAACATCTGTCATTTCTGACCGGCAGCTGTTTCTATTTTTCCAAAGTCCACGATGCAAAAAAAGAAACGACTTCAGGAAATTTGATTTTAAAAAAAAAAAAAAAATAATCACCTGGTGGTGCAGCAACTCAAGAGGTAAAAAAACGAAACAAAAAACACCAGAAAATGTATATCTCATATTGGAAGACAAACATTTGTTAAAAAGGCCAATCAACAGTTGCCTTTCAGTATAACGTAAACTTGTCAACTTCAGAATTTGCGGTCATCAAATCTCATCAAAACACTTTTACTCCTCTAAAAAGTATGCACCACATGGCACGCATTTACAATGAATATTCCCAGTATACAGCCCAGTACCTACCAATACCATAAGGCTAAGCACACGTTTAGACTGGATTTATGCAAGCATGAAAATCTGTTCTGCTCTTCGGAATGGTTTAATCATATGCTGTAAAAGGATCATTTTAGGGAAGTGAGAGTGACATTTCCCCCCTGTGCCGTTGAAACGATGACCTGAATGGAGCCAAATTCATATCAGCTGAGCACCACTAGAGGCCAATGATGGCGTGGAGAGACCGGTGAGATGATGTGTCACTATGTGACTGTAAATGTTTCCAGTGAAACCAAAGACTGTTTCAGTTCGTGCGACATGTCTTCCAGGTGGGGCGACCTTCACTTCCTGTTCCAACTGCAAGGAAAAACACCGCTGACATGTATAATCAGCCACCAGCAGTAAATCAACTCAATTCTTGCACACACACACACACGTCTCATGTTAAATTTAGCATGGTTAAGTACATCTCATGTCAGTAACTGAACATCATGGTCAGCTAGGCTTCCTCTCTCTGTGGCTGACCCTCCACCTTTGGGCACACTCTTAAATACTAAACATGGTAGATTGTGTTTTTATTTAGGTCCAGTAAGATCATAAGGGTAACGTAGTGTTAAAATGTTAACTTGGTTACAGTCTAAAACTATTTATCATCCACTGACAGAATATCTCTCTCCAATTTAGGCATTTTGGAGATAAAAATCACATCATTTGAAAATGTCAGACTTAATGATTCTGGGAGGGGGAATAAAGCTTCTTTTGTGATTCTTTTCCTTAAGTCATGACACACCTGAGCTTGCAGCCCAGAGAACAGCATGAATGGATTTAAAGGTTTATATATCGGTTTAATAAAAACCAGCAGTGATAGAAATGCCTCCTCCTTTTAGTTCATATCAATCTACTTATCTTTAAACAGTTCTCTGATGTCAGTTTATGTGATTGAGCACTAGAATTTCCAGTTGTTGTGGTGAGCCAGCTGAGGAAGGGGTACCCTGCAACCTGAATAACTAGCAAAACTAAAATGGCTGTTGTCATATGATATTTTTACTGAAAGCTTTTCCCATTTGACAAATAGCTCAATACAAAAAAGTACTTTTTCCACGTTAATTCCAAACACATACTTACAATTCTTGCAGTAAAAAAAGAATCATTCCACTTCCACTAGAATGAGGGTCAACATAAAATGAATGACTTTTTTAATATTTCATTGTAACGTCAAAGGAAATAAATCTCTGCTCTGGATTAATACAGTCCTTGTTCTTCGCAGGACAGGGTTTCCAAGTCACATCTGGCAATATAATTTGTTCCTCATTGGAAACCAATGGGTGCCAGTGACTAAGATTTGGTGTCAGAATCATTTATTTAACAAGAACCATCCAGCGGCAGCTCATTCTATGCCTATCACTGTGTCCTTGATCAAGGCAGTGATCCCCAACCTGCCCAAGAAGCTCTGCTCCTGGCCACCCCGCAGCTGACATACAGGTCTCATAAATAAGGAAACAACATTCCTGATGACCGTGAGAGTGTGTAAGCAAGGACAATTGGAAAAAATTATCTTGGGGAAACCTTCCCCTGATCTTCTAGACGTGTGGTCCTCAATCTTTTCAGCCCCTGAACCCAAACAAAAGCAAATGATTTTCCCTTTTCAGTGAATTATATACTATTTCACAAGGGCGAAAAAGTAATGGTCAGGAAGATTAAAAAGCACATTAAATTGGTACTTGATATATATTACTTCACACTGAGTTACTCAACCCATAATCCCAAAATTACCCACTGACCCCTGGGCTGAATACCACGCCTCTATACAAATGACTTCATCAGATAGAAGACTAACAGAAAATAACACAAACAAGACCGCCCCCTGGTGGCTAAACAGGGGGACAGTGCATGCTGCTGCTACCAACAGACAATAAAACAGAAAGTAAGGCATTCATTTATACATCACACACTTCATAATTGCAAACAGCACTTGACAGTTCACCACTAACAACTGAGGGGTTTTTACAGATTTTTCAGCATTCACTATTTTACACCAAGAGGGGACAATAGACGTTGAATTGTCCAAATCTTGTCAAGCAAAGGGGGAAAAAAAATTATTATTTTCTCCTGTTTTGATAAACCAGGATAAAGCCAGATTATGTTTCACTGAAAGGGGGGGGGCTCAATAGATGAACAGGACTCGGGTACGGGGCAGGGTGGACAAGGTGTCAGCCATCTTGCGGATTCTGGCATAGTTGATGAATCCTCGAAGGAAGAGCAAGAAGCCTGAAAAAAAAAAAAAAAAAAAAAAAAAAAGGGACAGTGAGACAACTAAAAGTGCTATAGGGAACAAAATTCTAACTCTATGTAAGGACGTGGCGGCAGTGATAAATGTGACTAGGTTACATTTTCACTGTAACATATTTACAGCACATGACACCTCAACACTGTTTCAATGGAGCTCCAGAGAGCGGAAATGTGTCATAAGCAGGACAAAACCCATTTGATTGATTTAGATTCAGAGGTTGGCTACTTACCCAACACCAGGAACACCCACCACAGCCAGTACTGTCCATCAAAGTAACCAGGAAAGTACGTTGAGAACTAGAAACCCAACAGAACGACAGAAATGAATATGGCCCGCACTCGTTTCACTCAAATGAAAAAGTCAATGAAGAAAGCAGCGCCGTTCTCAAGAGATCTCTGAGGAAATAGTGCAACACCAACAAGCCAACCACTACAGAAACAACATCAAAATACCCGAGTGGTGTTTGGGGCTTTAGAGTAGTTTTTGCGAACATAAAACTACATTTTATGCATTTGTGTGTGTGTGTGTGTGGCTCCTTGTCGTACCCGGACTATGAGGATCCATTTGATGAGGGAGAGGCCGAAGCCTGAGATGGCCCCGTAGCGGCCGGCTGCTGAGGTGGTCAGACAGAAAGACAGGAAGAAACCGATCCAGTTGAACAGGAATGCCACTGGACAAAGCATGGAGGGAAACAAGAGTGAGTGTGTTAGACAAGTCAACTGAAAGCATTTCTATCTCAAATAAGAGGCAATGCCACTTCTGTACAGATCTAAGTAAAGAAGAGCTGAAGATGAGAGAAGAGAAAAAACAAAAAGATGAGTAGATTGGGTCACTAACTGAAAAAAGTGAGCATGAAGATGCCGTCATTTCCTATCCTCAGCTGATCAGCATCTTCAAAGTCGTCTCTGTTCACAAAGTCTTCGTCCTGTGATAGAGTTAGCCACAGAGGAGCAAAACAAAAAGAGATAGTAAGCTATTTAAGCACTCAAACTATTTCAGCACAGCACAGCCGGGCAGTAGCAGAGCTTTCAATACTATTTCCAGTCTACATATCAATCAAGTTTGTTTTATTTTAACCATTTTACAATGATGTATTTGAAAAAAAAAAACTGTAGTGAATTGAAATCAAAGTGAATTGTGATTAAGCTCGGGCAAGCACCTGCTAATGGAAACCAAGCTGTGCCGACAACAGAGTAAATACAACACAAACAACCAACAGAACAATGGAACCATCACAACACAGCAAGCCCGTTTAATCACTATCATCGTCACTTTACCCAAAGGTCTGGAGTCAGTCTATTTTAGTAGGACATCAGGAGAACCAGTAGACCTTGCACAACTATCAACTAAGCACTAGCTAGCACTCTAAATACACATAACATACAAGGGTGGGGTGCTGAATACATAAACACACTCTAGGTACATCTGTGTTTTCACACACACCACAAAATACACTTGCTCTCATCAGACACTCTCCTCCCAGTTACCTCCAGTGAACTGCGAATTACATCGTCAAAAGTCTCCAGGCGCTCCCTGTGCTGAGGCTGCTGCTGAGCGCAAGGCAGTGCATGGCAGAGAAACACAACACCAGCAATCAAACAGGGTGGCCCCACATGCAGTAAGGAATCACAGTGACCACTAGAGGTCAGAGACAAGCTGGCATTTTTCAGTTGTTAGATATTTTTATATTCCTTTCAACAGAAAAAGTAGTTTTTAAGGCACGTCAAGTATGTAGGAATTTCTGCTGAGCAGTTGTGTTTTGCCCCTTTGCGACTAAAAAGACAACTACATAATAACTGGAAAGGAAAGGGTTCCCACACACAAAATGTTTTATGTTTAGAAAAGAACACAGATGTTGCCCCAAGCAATCATGCCATTAAAGCTTTGGAAACGTTTAATGGGTCTAATTTTAAAAACAGTATCTTAACAAAAAATAAATAACTTAATTTTAAAAAGGTGCTATCAGTAAGGGAGGGTCTTTAGTAACATGTAGTTCAAGCCGTGGAAAACTACAACATCAGAACGCTCATTTCTTCCTCCACAACACCCACAGCTTTTTGAAAGCAAATTGAAAATGGACATTTCACTGGAAATGTAAATCTTATACCATATCATAACAATTTTCAGTATCTCTACACAACATTTCTAAATGTTATACTGACAGACAATCTGTACCTCCATCACCAAGGACAAGCTGACTGATGTGAGGTGGTGGCACTGTTTGAGCTAGCAGTAAAAACAGCTAGCCAAACCAAAACATACTGTACATACCACTGGAAACATTAGCTTCTGGGGCTACCTTTATCTACATCACAGATTAAATACCTGCCCAAAACGATATGCATCAGTACAGAAAATGTTTTAAGCGCCCTCTGTGTTTCAAATGCAGCACTGATAGTTACTCAGATTTTGGGAAAACAAACCCAGGTGCAAAGTGCACAGACAGTAGTTCAGGGGGCCTGGGAGACTGAAGCCCTCACAAAAGAAAGAGGCCGGCACCTGTGAGCGCTTCTGAGACTACGTGCAAAATATTACTGTTTGCCCTTTAATATGACTGATTATAAATGTTTTTGCTATTGTTCGAACCAGCACAGACAGGCTGGCAGCAGTTCATGCAGGTTTAAAAAGAGACACAATCAGATATGTAAAGTACATATACAGAGTTCTGAAGATAAAACAAAAAAACCTTTCCGTAGCAGGGCGATAAGCACTTCCTGCCTTGCAGGCAACGCAGGAAGTGTTTGAGCAGAAGTTACAGTGCGTGTGAGTGTGAGTGTGAGTGTGTGTACATAGTGAATGTGACCACAGGCAAAAAGGAAAAAGTGAGACACTCACTCTTCCGGTTACCAGGGGAACAGTAGTCTCTGCCTTGGTTCTTTCTGCTTCATCATAGGAAGGTAACGTAGTCGCGACGTTGTATGACGGAGGCTTGGGGAAAGCCCCGTCTTCCTTATAGTCAAAGTAGGCTGAAGAAGAAACAGCACATTTTCAAACACAGAGGCAGAAGTCTTACTAATACTAAGTCTTATTTTGTATTGGCAGACAGCTGATACGTAACTGCCTAACTACGTAACAGACTCCAGACTTGGAGGTGATCTCTAAACTAGAATTTCCTACTAATCCCCACAATCTCAACGACTTTATTAGATTATAATAAAAGTGTTGTTTATGCAAACATAACAAATCTTGATTGTGTGAGATTTTGCTCATTGAACAGATGTCTGACCCTATAGTGGTAATATAACTCCGAAGGTATGGTCAACTTGTTTAACTACTGTAACTAAGAGGCCTTCTGAAAGCAACCAGCTCTCTTTGAACGAGCGAATCCTGCATTCATAATTTAAGCTCATAAACTTTATAGTTTTGAATCAGGACCTTCTAGTATTTGGATCAAGCAGCTCGTGTAAAACAAGGTTTGTCAAATTTAGAAGGCTACAGCTGTTACTGCAATGTATTAGATAAATATTTAAAACAACATTTAGGTAAATGTAAGCATTGGATCGGACTCAGTATCAGCAGATACCCAATATTAAGAGGGCTTGGATCGAGATCGAAAAAAAAAAAAAAAAAACTTGATTGTGACATCCCTAAAGGAAGCATATATTTCTAAACTGTGTGTTGCATTTACCCATCAATTTATTTATCCTTTTGGGGCTGCAATTTGTATACTGCGGTTATAGAAATATCAATATTAACACCCCATAAGATGCCTTAATTGGTATTGTTGAATAGTGCACAGTCAGATATCTCATAGGGCTATGTGTTCACAGATCTCCCCGTACAGACCAACACAAATGTGATTCCCCAGTATGCCACCACTGCAAATGACCCAAGCACCAGGGAAACAGTTGGTCGAGTCACGGTCTTACCAGCATTGTCTGCTGCGATGGTGCTGTATGGGGGTGGAGCGTCGGCTGCTACCTGTGGACTCTCTTCTGGGTCGTCCTCATTGGGCAGCTGTAGGGGTTTGGGGGGAGGGAGAGAAACCATTTCCTGGTTTATTTAATGCTACAATGCATTGGTGGCAGCACTGGCTGCTCTCCATTTTAAACAGATGCTTTTAGATAAAGAAGCTTCACACTAACGGTTATAGTATTAAATGATTATTATTGCAACACCCTAACCTATTTAAAAAGAAGTCACAAAGTAGGTCTAAACATCAATAAAATGATCAGAGGAGAGGAAAGGTGCCTGGGCCCACATCAAGAAAGATTTTGAAGCACACATGAACATTATAAGGCGGAAATGAGTACGTGTTTAGAATTGTTCTCATTAACAGTAGGAAACACATAAGCAGGGCAATCTGTTTTAAAAAAGCCAATCACAGTTTTGTTTTTCCACTTCAGACACAGACGCCAGACTCCGCTACTCCTTACACAGCTAAAGAAGATTTTTAAAGCCAAGCCCATCTGTTCAAGTAACATGAGTGTCAGTTTCCATAAAGGCCACCGAGATGGTGCAGAATACCAAGAAGTGAGTCTGCAGCACTGGGTTCGCAGAGGTTTAAAATTACATGTTAACGCCACCTTTGTTTTCCCTTTGGTGTGGGTGACACTGTATTTTACAAAGCCCATAGCTTCCTGTAATTTTCTAGAAATTGATACCCCGCTGTATATTCGTAGCCTTACATTACAGGGAAAATGGGGGCAGTGATAAACGGTAATTGGCACATTTCCAAATAATTAATTCCAATTAATTGACTCCAATTTACCTGCTAGCCAAACCTAGTGAGTCTTTTAATCAGCCTCATCACCTGGCCTGCTTCAACATATGGAGGATAAATAATATCCTCCACCCAAATAATACATTAACATTTACTTGGGTTAAAATACGTCAAAAGGGAATCGCTCTGGAAAATAACTGCTCATAAACTCAACACACCAAACTTAAGTGACTGTCACTCTCAACTCTTTCTGGCAGTGTTGCTCTTCGAGAAGTAACTTTACATCAAGTGGCATCATTGTTGTATGTGGGATACACTTGACTGGTTACTACTTCATGCAGACATTTCCGCGGGTTGCCCTTTGTTTTTAAATGCATTTACTTTAACCATCCTTAATATTTTGTGCAGAGGATACTTGTAACATGTAATGTGTGAGATTTGGGACCCCGTTGAAAACGAGATGATGCACCTCTAGGGATTTGTCCTCGATTTAAAATTTGAAATATATTTCTAAGAAACTACCAGAATAAAATAGTGGTTTTCAGAACACCTCCCAAGAAATAATCAATAAGTAATAAGAAAGACTATCTGCCCTGCCAACACCTAAATTGGCTGAGCAGGTTAGCTATGTGGACACTAGGCAAGCTAGACTTTGCCTAGTATTCAACAATGCTAACTAGCTAGCACACACGCTTTCGTGACATAACTCAACGCTTGACACCCGCAAACAATCAGAAACAAATCGCCCGAACACAAAGTCAAGTTCACGTTCAGCACGTAGCGTTAGCTTCAACTAAAAAGCTAACGAGGAAACGTTAGCTTCAGTATTAACGATAGCTTGTCAGCGTGTTGTTAACATGCAGCTTCACTCGATGAAATCAAGGTCCATCGCAGTAAAATTGACTGAACTATAATTGACGACAGTGACACGCAGCTTCGTTGAATAGGAAGCCGTAATTTTCCGGAAGGTGACACACCGGGGCGAGTGTGAGCTTCTTCGGTCACCACGTCAAAACAATGCTAACAGTAACGTTAACGTGTACAGCCGACGTTAATAACGCGCTAGCTAGCCGCTCATAGTGTTCTCATACCTGCTGATATCTGGCGCTCGGGTCGGTCATTCCGGTTTGAACGGCTGCTAATTACCAACAGAGAGGGGACACCTAGCGACAAGGAAATTATATAACGGTGCACACTGTTAACTCAGTCCTCGCCACAATGAAAAGCTACGCCTCCCGCGACTGCTCGGCGATCACACTACTGTCAAGCTACGGTATTAGTCAGGAAAAACAAAAGGCTTCCTGTTAGCATTTTAACCATTTTCGTTTTTGTTTTTTTTAAAAATACATTTCCGGTGCTTTTATTATGAAACGAAAACCGTCAAGTTACGTCTTCACTCTTGCTAACTTGACGTAGTTCTCGCTCGCCTGTCGATTGACGTCATTAGCCATAACACACTGCCCTCATGGGAAACAAAGTGAAACAACCGTATTATTATTAAAACTCTACTGACAGGAGTCACGGAGTGAATGTTATCCATCATCCACCATAGTGTACTTTACAATAAATGTTATAGGCAGATGTCTTGGAACAAATTGCTGGTTCTTGACTTGAAAACAACTGCGAACTTCAGCATCAAACACAAGGGATCACAGGTAAAATACAGTATATGTAAATGCGTGGAAGACCAACCATGTCACTCACACTATCCAACACAAAACCGTGTATATACCAATTAACTATTGTTTTCGGAGAGGATGTGACATGAGTAAGTAGATGAGAAGAATATTGGAACCAAATAATGAGGAGAAAGACAACCTGTAACTACCACATGCAAGGTATTCAGTTTGAACATAAGATACTGAAGATAAGATACTGAAAATAATATATTTCAACTTGTTTACTCTCGTCTTACACAGTTATGTCTACTGTGAAAGGAAATAAATGTTAGAAAGTGACTGACATCCATACCTAACTTCAGATTTATGTGGTCACAATCATCGTACATTTTAACTCATGAACATCCGAAAAGAGTACATGTACATATGTATATCACTTGAAATATTCTTTAACACACTCACAGAATAGGCGTCCCTGTGCAATAACAACAAATGCAAATTGGTCTTGTAAGGTTTTATTGTATCTTTATCTAAAATAAAAAGACAACAATACCTGTGACACCTTGTATGCAAGCTCAAGTGTTGAAGACGTTTTACCTCAAATTGGTTTCGAGTCAAGTTACTGAGGTTTCCGGTACTTAAGGAGCACAGGGTAAGTGGTGCCTATGTGCTTTTGGTTGTAGTGGTGGCAAACAATCTCCACGTCGTAGAAACTGAACTGGACTTTGACACGCTCGTTGGGTGAGGTGAGGAAACAGAGAGTGTAGAGGGCGAACTCGAACTCGGGACTGACGCCGATGAAGATGCTGCCCTTGGGCTTTATGCCGTTCTTCCAGCTGAACTGTAGCGCCAGGATGTGTTTGTTCTCGTCGGGCTGCAGGGAGAGACAAAGAAAGGGCAAGTGATGAAAGAGAGGAGAAGTGGGTGGTGAGGGATGGAGAACCAAGTAAGCTTGTTCGACAAAAGCACTCCTCAGCCTGAGGAGAAGAGACAGGAAAGAAAGGTGTGTGAAACTTGAGACTGAAACAGAGTCATGCTGTTTGAGGTGTCAGCATGACATTATCAGTCTTAACAAGGAGAAAGACAATTTGAAACTGGCATGAACAGGAAGCGAGAGTGAGACAACAAATTAGGCATAACCATCCTGTCAGTGTTTTACATACTTGCTATACACACTACCTGTGCGCAGACATATGGAGGCCCATTTTCACCAAGAAAAGAAAAACATCATGAAAAGTTAGAAATGATAAAAAATAAAAATAAAACCTGGTTAATAATCCAGTGCCTCTTAAATCATTTCCATTTCTTTCCATTCTCGCTTTGTCATAGCAGGTGGTGGTAAAGTATAAACAAAACACACAATAAACAAAGTTAAAGATGAATTTAACTTATAGCATTACTATGTTTATTTTTCAGATTTTCTGTAGATATTTAGCAAAAAATAGCATTATCGTGAATTGTTTTGGTCACGATAATCGTGTATTGACAATTTGATATCGTGACATCCCTAATATGTATTAGTCTATAGTACGGAAACAACCTAATTTCCAACCAAGGCAAGGCAGGTGGGATCTATCACACGCGAAAACCTTGAGGTGTTTTAGGGCGGTTAGAGTGTCCCACTGAATCAAAGTAACCAAAGCAGTCAGGGCACATGGCCACACAGACCCAGAGCGTTTAGTCCAGTCAGCTACAGCTAGAGTGCATAAGGTAACTGCAATTACTACCACTGTACATGCATGAAGGGACTAAAAACTTTCATTTCATTATACAACCTTGTGTTGTAAAATGATAAATAAATTACCTTGTGCCTTGTAAAACAATAAAACAAACAGTCTTTCTCAGGTAAAAAAGGGAAGCTAAATAGATTTTTAAATATTTGAAAAATACAATAATGTTTATCCTATATTATACATATAATATAATACAGATATAGTAGTGCTGAAATATAGCCTTGCCCTATTTTGATCAATCTTAGTTAAAGCAAAAAACACACAATAACATCGTACCTGGGGTGAATTTGCATTGACGCTGTAGCCTTTGTAGTCAATGTGCCCCAGCTTTTCTTGTAGGTAGAGCTGGATCCAGTTGTGAAAGCCGATGACAGTCCGCCTCCCTCTAGTCTCCCCAACAAACACGTGTTCGAACCCTGAGGAGTCTGGCCTGGTGGGAGACAGAGACACGCCACATTGTCAGTTGTTTTGCCCCGAAGGAGCTTTCTCACTTGTTGTTACATGCATAAAAACATTTCTTAAAAGTGTAATTTCATCAGCTTATGGTCATGCCCCGAGCTGAGTTAATTTAAAGGCAGATGGAACCTAAACGTAGCAGCTTGGCGTCTATGAAAACGACCAAATTGTATTAAGTCATGTGCCATTCAGACAAAATGTGGTGTTTAGTGGCTGCTTCCTTCCTTAACATGCCATAACCATTTTCAGTGTGATTCTACTCACAGTGATGCTGACTGGATGTGCTTCACAGAGCCTGTTGCTCAGAGTGAGACGGCTACCATCATAGTGCCAGATTCTACTGGTGAAGTTATATTTAGGTGCTGTGCCAGATTCCACCCACCTGCTGGATCCTCTCCTCGCATAAAGTTCAAACCAGATCCTGTACAGCTGCTCCTTGAATTGTGTCTCATCCGCTGGAGAGAGGTGCTTCTCTACCAGGTATTTATGAGCTAGCTGCAAACAAACAAGAAGTGCCTATTAAACGTAGTCATTTACAATTTCAGCCATGCTATAGCGCCACGGCTCTCAGGGTGGCGATGCCAGTTGGGCGGTCCACAACTTTGTTCCAGGCTGAAAAATCTCAACAGCTATTTGATGGCTTGCCATTACATTTTGTACAGACATTCATGGTTCCCAGACCCCTGACTTTTAATCTAGCGCCATCATCGGCTCAAAACACTTTGGTGTATGACCAAATACCAGCAAAACGAATCGTTCCCATCAGCGTCAGCTTTACTTGCTGCCTGCTAACGTGCTTAACGAAGATGGTGAACATGGTAAACATTATACTTGCCAAACATCAGCATGTTAGCATTGTCATTGTGAGTATGTTAGCATGCTGACATTTTCTGCTCAATGCGGAATTGGGATCCGTTGCCCCAGTCCAATTAATCATGTGCATTACAAACTGAGGGGCAAAACTGGTTTTGGATCTGCAACATAGTTCTGCAATTGTTGCATTGTTTTCTTTGTTGGGCACTGATGTCTCTACCTGATGTGTACGAGATATCATATCTGACGATAACAGAACAACCTCGAGAACAAAATTTAGAACATTCAGAACCCTTCAAAAGTTGGACCAGACCCAATGTAACATGGTTATAAGTAATACTTTTATAATAATTTAATCATTGCAAGAGTCAGTTTAATTGTATTATATGAGTATTTAAACAGCCGTGCAGCTCCTGATTAGTTCTCATTAATTCTTTAGTAGAAATGGCCCTTTCTGAGGCACAGCAAGAGGGGAGGGTTTATTTCCAAAAGTCCCCACAGGTACCTTCATAGTGGGAGTCTGAATGATGGAGTCCAGGAACTTGTGGTTCTCCGCCACCTCCTCGGGGGTTACAATTTCTGGCTCACCGGTGTCACTCTCATAGTTATCCAGCAGGGAGATAAAGGCTGCAGAAACAAACGCGGTCACTCTTCAGAAAGGGACTTTGTTCAGTCTGGGATAATACATGATGTCATTTTTCAAAACACGTAATATGCTATAAAGTGCTGTCCAATCCTAGAATCATGGATATTAATGACGATTATGGAGACAACGAAGCAGAGCTGAATACAGAAACCTCCAGCTCAGCAGAGTATAGTACAGAAAAAGTGTCAAAACTAAGATTTGTGTCTACTTGGATACATTTGGCATGAAAAGAAATCACCAGCACTCGGAACCAGGTGGTGGACAGTGAAGCAGGTTGCCAGCGACTGTAGGCAAATTAAGTAAAAAAAATTAGCATGGAGGGAAGAATCCTCCTTTTTCAATGCCAGCAATTACATGACTCAACTCCTTATACGACTCTGCGCATTGGCTTCTCTAACATGCTTCACAACATAAATCTGTGAAAACGCCACTAGACAAAAACTGCCTGGAGGGAAGCGTGCTTCAGCAGTTATCATGCGGAGGAGCAAGTGGTTGGAGAGGAGCGTCTTTCTGCACCCAGCGCGGTGAACTCTGCGTGCTCTGTGCTTATGCAACATGCCGCTGTTCGTCATAAGGAGATTATAAGTAGATGAAAAAGCTTCACTCTGAAGGGAGGTGGCGGGGAGGATGGTATCAAACTGGCAAACGGTGCCGTGGAATGTGTGAAGAAATCATGTCAAGTCAAACATTTTCTGAAGCAGTAACCAGTGCCCCATCCAGAAAATCCAGTTGTAGGCTGCCTCACCCCGCAGAAACAAGTGAAAGACACTGAGCATTAAGACATGAAGACAACTATCAGTACTGCTCCCCAAATATATTTCTCTACCCTCATGCACTTACCTAAAAACGTCTCCTTTTTGAAAATGTTCTCATCGACAAATGTAAACAGAGGATATCCTGCTCCATCATTGTTGTCGTTGGCCATGCTGTCTCCAGCTTTGCCCTGCAGCAGGAAGACAACATTTGACTTTTGGACATAGTTTATGAGGGCCCACCGCTTTGTGTTCCCATGAACTCTTAACATGCTGTTCAACCAATGCTCTTCTTGAATGCTTCCATACATCTTTTTGCGTTCAACCATTTAATGTCTCAAAATGAGAGTGTTACAGATATTTATTGGTGTGATAAAAGTTGCTGCAAGATGGTGCACAAAACCAAGATGAGGCTCATAAACTACAGATATCCGAACTGTTTAAGGGCCAGCTAGGATGTCAGTAAAGGGCAAACATGTACAGTAGGCAACAAGTGGACTGCACAAAATAAGAATTTGTACGTCATGATTAATAAAAGGAGCAGCCTCATGTCTCTGAGTGAGTGTGTGCGTGTGTGTGTGTGTGTGTGTGTGTGATGCACCTGCAGAGAGATCCTGTAGTCTTTTCCCGGTTTGAGTCTGTTGATGTCGTTGTCCCAAAGCTCCTGCACCATGGCCGACAGCTCTCTGTCACTCTCAATCATGATGCGACTGCTCGGTTGTGTTCTTGGTCCCGCTGTGGATGAGCTGTGGATGGTTTGGTCTCTGTACAGGTCTCTAACAGGAGAGGAGCAGTTAATAATTTGCTTTTGGAATTAACTAAAGTACAATTCTGGAGTACTGGTACTTTATATTGCACTTTTTAGTTTTTACATGCAAAACATCTGATGAACTAGTAAAATACGATGCAGTGCTAAACAGTCTGTGGCTAATAAAGAGACTCCTCAAAGTGGCAAGCAAGTTAGCCAACTCTAAAGACTTTTGCGCATAGTCACAAAACAGTGATTCTCTCTTCGTGTGAAGTTAACGTGGGCCTGTGACAATCCGCAGCATTGTAAAAACATAATGGCTTCCCCAGGCAGACAGAGCTCATCCATCCGACTTCACACTCGTGCACCAGCACACCACCACTGCATTCCACAAAAACATGGCTTACAACGGATCACACATCTGTGACACCGAACTCCGGGAACTCTGGAATCGTCACCATCCGAGCCCCAGGCCGCATCCCATCAGCCACCACATCGAAATCCACTGACCTCTTCCCGCTGAGTCTCGTCCTGCTTGTGTGGTTCAGTGAGGAGAAGACGATGAGTGATCTGAGGGTTAGTTAAGCTGCTCAGTGTTTGCCAGGTGCTGCCGGTGGTGGTTTCCTGTGTTTGTGAGAGCAGGTGTCTTTACGGGCATTGTAACAGCTCAGTCAGTCAGTCAGTCAGTATATGGAGAAAGACAGGCAGGGGTGGGGGCGAACAGAGGGCAGGACAGGAGAGGGGCCATTTTAAAGGGTTATCCCCTGTCAGCAACTCTAGCCAAAGGGATTACACCATGTTGTCTCTTTTCAGTCTCAGGCTAAAACGTGGGCTCTTTGTTCCTTTAGTATTTCATTGTTTCTCTGTCTGTCACAGCATAACCTCTGGATTACAGGGTAAATATGGGTCACGTTTCAGGTAACAAGACGTTTTAAAGGCTAAAGGAGTATACTGAAAACGCTACAGAGAGCACATTTTTGAATCAAACAGAAAGCACTCAACTTGTGTTGGGAGGCCTAATATTTCAGAAATATTTTATTTTGACATTTCATTCTAAATGATCTTAACTCCTAAGACCACCGACATGTTTGGTCAAAACTGAGGGAAACTTCAAATCTGAAACCACGTTCTACATTGTTATTTTATCAGCATTTTCTTCATCACTTTTAAAGCTTTTGAAACATTCTTGTTAAATAATGACATGTTCAAAGAGCTTCATATATTTACACATTTATACAACCTTCTCAGTTGTTTCTAATTGTATTAATTTGTTTTTCACTGAATACCATCTTTATACCACCATAACAAAGGAGAGCGGACAAAACAATTTCTTGGCTCCGGTGAAAATAAATATGTGGTAAATAAAAACACATGTCATCATTTTACATTAGCTTGGCGGAAACGGGTCTTGGTGTTCTAACTTAACCTTGCAACGCCTAGTCTAATACCTGGATGAGTCAGCAGTGTCTGTCTGTGCGAGACACAATACCAAATGTGAATTTTCGCATGTGCAGGTGAAAAACGGCACTGTGATCGGTAACAAAAGTGAACCTCTGACTGACTGGAGACAGTCACCTAGTTGTAATGAAAACCAGGGGGAATGGAGCTACAGGCGCATTTCTGCTGCGTCTCGGTGTTGGCAGCAGGGAAAAGAGGACCCAAACGCAGCCAGCTCTGATTGAGTGTGGATTTCTTCGACGGTTCCAGGCAAACTAAAGAAGCAGGTATAACCCAGGAAACTGACTGACAGACCCAACACATCGGGGCGGTCGTACTGACGAACTGACACAGAGACAGGGAAACACACAGACTAAATGCACTCATGGGAGGGGAGCCAACGAGACACAGGTGAAAACAATCAGGAAATCAGGAGGGGAGATAAAACTGGCAGACACAGGGGGGGGGAACAAACAAATTACAAGATAAAAGAGGAAGTAACGGAACCTAAACCCAAGACAGACATTTTCAAAATGAAAGAAAATAGCAGTTGGTTTTATTCGGCTAGTAGCAACCAGTACTGGCACAGTTCTATCGACGCTTCGCTGACATTGTGTCCACCATTTTGTCAGATCTGTGACCAAGCAAATATCTGACGTACTCTTATGGTAAAGTTATATCTGTTTTGTAGTTTAGCAGAATTTCATTTTTCTAGGATCAGCTTACTGCTAACCAAACTAGCCACTTGTAGCTGTCTGGAGCTAATGGGTTGCTAATACAACACTCTAAGTTAACTGTTGAATTACTGTTGGGATAACATTGTGTATTGTACTCTTGTGGAGTGTGTGTGTGTGTGCTTATGTGCGTTGCACTTCTCATAAGAACTTAATGTTGACCTTTCAGTGGTAATTCTTTGTTTCTTGGAGCACAGCTAATTTTAAAGTTAAGTTAGCTGGTCTGTACTTTAGTGAACAGTTTAACGTTAGTTACTTGTTACCGTAACTAACCCATTTTTACAATACCTTTGGTCTGACTCGTGTTTATTAAATCTCATGGTTGCCTGACTTCTAACCAACATTATTGAATTTGTTGTCAAACTGTTTTTATAGTTTTACAACTGCTTCCGATAAAAACCTCAAAGGCCAAATTGCTATCTTCAACATTTATTGGAAGTGAATATACACGCATAGTGACGGCAGAAGGATTCAGCTGGCACCAAAAAGCATTTTCCAGTCTCTGATATGATGAGTAAAATAAACAATGTTAAGTGGTAACATTTATTTTTGAGGAACAGTATGCTGAATGCATTTCAACAGGATTCTGCAGTTACTGTATTAAACGATTCTTATAATAGAAATGAAGTGACAGTGGCTCTGCCTTGACAGGAAAGTGAATCCATGTGCAAACTCAACTGAGATTGTATTTTAACCAGTGCAGACCAGCATCAGTTCTGAAAGTAGCCTGCACTTTTGGAGCAGTGAGGAGCAAATCACTCAGCGTTAAACAGATTTGAAGCAGGGTCCAATTTCAAACAGAACTACTTCCATGAGATTGTCCCATTTCTGATCAAAAGTAAAACAAAAAAAGAGCAAATAAATTAATATTATATTACAAAATAATTTTTGTATCTCTACACATTATCAAGATTGTATGTGGCCTGTCTTTGACACTGTTTGGCAACATTAAAATAAAAGTTGTACAAAAGAAAGGGTGGGAATAAATCTAGTCAAATATCATTCCCCATCAGAGGATCTACTGTCATGAATATTTACTGCAGTGTTCTCCATTATTACGTTCTGCACGGTTAAATACATGTGAATCAAACTAATTATGCAAACCACTCCCCACAACCAATCATGAAATTCCTCTTTTTAACCCGCCTGACTTTTATCGTATGGCGTGCAAAGACACGTTTCCTTATATAAGAACTCATCTCAAGAAAACACAGATCAACACATTTTCAGAAGAGAAAAAATTCAATTCCTGACAAAAGATGACCCCAGCCTGAAAATACCATTAACATACTGAGCGCACCGTCTGCTTGAGGGTTTCGCATTCTGGTAGTCAACCAAAACAGCCTAAAGCTGAAACAAACAACAAAACCTCAGTAGTTTTGCAATTATGGCTGGGTGACGAATCTCCAGGTTTGCCTCTATTGCTTTAATCCTGTGTCTTGGTTAGATCACAAAAGTCACTTAGTTATCCACCTAAATATGACAAAGTCAAATGTACAGTGCTACCGTTCTCTGTCACACTCAGAGGGGATGGTTGCTAGCAAACTGGAAGAAAACTCCTTGAATTTACCAAACTGATCTTAAGTCAGTGGTTCCAGTATCAGCCCTTGATCATTGTAAACCTGCGAGATTTCAAAGCTGATCACCAAATGTATGTCCAATTAAGAAGAGAGAAAGTAGACTTGTAGACATAATCTACTGTATAATGAGGAGAAAGTCAACCAAAATGTACATGTTTTTTTTCAGGTTTTGAATTAAAATTCCAGTCACAAATTATGTATACAAGTATGTATCCTCGATGGTCATAACAATGAGAGTGATTATTTAATAGGAAAACGTCTACTTTTACCAAAACGACCACATCCATTTCTCTTTGAGATTAAAGCTAAAACTGTTCTTGCCGATCCTGACAGAATATTTTATATACATAACATCTGCCATATACAAAAAATGTACCCCCCAAGCATTGAATGTTTTATACCCAAGACGCCTGATAATATTCAAAACATAACCAATAGTACCTTGGTACATGGTTGTAGTGGCACTGTTGTGCTAATGCAGGCATAGTGAGTGTAACAGGTGACACGATGGTTATGTGAGATAAAGTGCATCCAAACGCAGCATACAGCAGTGAGGTGCACTGCACTGGTGTCAGTCCTCCTCATCACTCCAGAAGGCATCTTCTTCATCGAGATCCACACCGTGGAAGAGTCTGCAACGGGCAAGAAAAGACACATTCAACCAATGTGTTTACCGATGGACAATAAGTGTCAGTGACTAACTGGCTGACGTGGTGAAATAAAAAGACAAAACCAATCACTCACTGGTTGTAACAGGGCGAATGGGGGTTGTTAAAGTGACTGTATGGGTTGACTTTGCTGAGCAGGCCAAGGCACAGCCAACAGAAGTATTGTCTACACGAGGTACATGTCATCTTATTACAGCCATCCACCTTCTAGAGAGAGACAGAGACAAGGCATCAGTGGGAGAAACATCGATTTACAAAAGTAACCAACATAATCTCGGAGCGGAGGAATCAGGAATCATCAGGGACAGTACAGAATAGATGTTAGTATAGTAAAATAAACTCTCGATTTCATATTTGAAAACTGCCAGCAGTGAACACTGACCGCTGGTGATCAAGTCAAAGCCTGTTTTACTGTCCTGTTACCAGCAGGGGGAGCCCAACCTGTATATTGGTTCCACAGCGTGGGCAGCATTTGCAGTTCTCATTGAGCCAGTCTCTGCTAAAGGACTCTTCCACCGCTTTCTGGATCACCCTCTTCCCAAAGCGTTGCTCCATGAACTTTTTCCCCTCAGTTGAGGCTGACAGGTACTCATCTCTGAGGTTACGCAATTCATCTGTGGCACAAGACAGAACACAGGGACAGCGCTGGTTTTAACCTGAGGACTGAGGGATTGATAAAATGTGGTACCAAATAATTCTTCTTTAAAAATGTTACAATTTGTGTGACCATCTTTTTAAATTAAATTACATCAATATACTGTACAACAAAACAACTACTCTTTCCAGTGACATTACCTGCAGGGATTTTACAGTTGGAGAGACCATGATAGCCCAGCTTGCACAGTGTGCAAAAAGCATACTGGCAGGCCGAGCAAATGCCCATGGTTGTGTCTGGCTCCACCATAACAGCGGTGCCGCAGGATTGCCGAGGACAGTAGACCACGTCGGCCATGAGGTCCAGACTAGACTGGAGCAGCAAACGGTCATAACGGGCAAACAGCTCCTCATCTACCAGCTGCTTCACCTGAGAGGTGAAGACAGAGGGAGGGTAATGGTCCATTACAACTGATAGGGTGGGGGAAACTTTTAAAAAGTAAATTAGAAATTGCAGAGTGGGAATTGAGTTCAACCCTCTTTTGTAAAGTGACTTTAAAGCTACAAACAAACACAGGCACATACACACAAATCTACTTTACTCCTGTCTTACCTGCAACGGTGTGGCTAAGGAGGTACAATTGGGCTCAGGGCAATTAAGGCACTGAACGTTGCCGTCGCGTATTTGGATCTGGAAGTATTCAGTCATGCAGGCCTTGCAGTAGACATGCTGGCACTCCTTAAAGCAGAGGCAGTTTGAGCCTAGTTTCTCTACAAAGCATATCCCACAGCAGAACACCTTGCTGTCAAACACCCTCTGCCGCTGCAGCTCGTCAAAGTCCAGGAGCTGAGGTAGGAGGTCGGCACGCGGGTCCATCAACAGGACGGTCCGCGGGTCCAGTTGAGCAGACAACTGCGGTTCAGACATTCCCTTCTTCACTTCTCTCTTGTTCTCCTCAGTATTATCGGAATGACTTTGTGTCAGGGCTGCACAAAATAGATGAACGTAAAAATCACTCTCAAAAATCAACCAAAGAAAGTTTTTAATGAGTTCAAATTTTTACTAAACTAAAGTGTGCTCCTTGCAGGTACTTAAGCAAAATTATATAAGTTTCTCATGGAACGGAAATCCTCGTCACGTGGCAATTTTACTTAAATTGACTGACCCTTACCGGGTGTATACTTTTAAATTAAGCACTTGTTTGAGTAACCCGCAAACAAATTAGGCAGAGTGAATAAATACGACTATTACAGAGGTATCTTAGCTAATGCAGATGCATCTGCAGAAGCAAAATAACTACATTAATTTAACTAAACACATACTGTACCTGTGGCTGCAGGCTCGGTTTTCCTGCGCTCAGCACCTGCCTTACTTCCTCCCCTGATGATTTCAAGAGGAGACTGGATGCCCAGAAAGTCCAGAGCCTCCTCCTTGAGGAGCTGAATCCATGTGAAAAGAATCACACAGCCTTGGTTCTCCTGCCACAGCTCATCCAGGCGTCTGCACAGAGAGCTCATCTGAGGAGGTAAAATGGAAAAGGAGATGGTACTGAGAGTGATAAATGGTAAGGACTGCCCGGAAACTTGCTTTTGATCCATACCAACAATAAAGCTTTTTCAATGCAAAGCCAGTAAGTTGACTCTCAATTTGAATACTTTGCCAAGCCCTGCCGAGATGTGCGGGCCAGCTTTTGTATAGCGATGTAGTGAAGAAACAAGCGAGCATGAGTATAACCTGCGCTCTGGTCATCCATTTACAGCTGAGAGTGAAGATTGGGGAGGATGTGGATGGATAGTCTGCAGGAAGCTCAAAGTTGAGGACCAGAGGAGGCAAGAAGCTGACATGATATTCAGTTTGCTTCTCTCCTGCAACACAGAGGAGATTTCATACTAATAAATATAGCTTAATAAGAGCAGGAGAGAATAACTTTATGCAAATCATCTACACTAGAGAGCTAAGGCAATCTATGAAAAGTGTTTACTACACTTGACTTGCGCTTAAGTTGTACACCTTGCTCTTCTTTCTACATACAGCTAACTGGTAACTATACCTCTGACAACAACTTTGAAATCAGGTGGGAGCTCCAGACAGAGTTGGATCTCTCCCCCCTGTGCCGAATCCGCCCGGTGGAACTCCTCCTCATCATAGATACTTGCTAAAGCAAGCAGCTCATCCTCCTGTGCCTCCTTGTCCTCAGACATTTACATTCCTGTAATAACAAGAAAATAAATTAATTATTACGAAAATCGACAATAACCCGCTCAAGCAACACATGGGTGTAGCGAAGCCAAACCAACAAACTACCAGACAAAGAGAGTTATGGCGAATCTCGTATTTCACTAACTAAGTTACTATCAATACAAACACAACTTACATTTAGACCTTTACACACGCCTACCCTTTCGTGTGTCGATGATTTGATTCAATTGCTATTCTCGAGGCACTCTCATACACATTAAGTGAACACCACATCAACGGCGAGCACTGTCTGTTTTGGCACGCATCTAACGCAACTTTGTAGTGACATAACGCCAGCTAACGTTAAGGCTAACGTTAAGGCTATAAAGTGACTGTGGCTCTAAAGTTAGCACGCTAGCTAGCAAAAGCAAACGGTATCCTCATTAGACTTGGCCGTCATTTAATGACAATTTAGCGACAATTCAAATGAGTGTTGTTGAGGACAGGGGGAAACTGGGCAAACTTCACTCCAGGAGACAGCGAACTAGGAAACTATAGGGTGGGAGCGTTCAAGCTAGCGAACGTTAGCAACGTTAGCTGTAAACAGTGGCTACGGCTACAGTCGGCGCTGCTGTAACTTTTCCTCCGTGGCAACATCGAACCAATTCTTGTGTACGTCTGAGCAAAGATATTAAAAGTGCGGCAAAGCGGTACTAATGTGAAAATAACGCGTTTCTTACCTTCTCTGACTCAAGTACTGACCTAGTGACTCCTGCACTCGGACTGGTTCATGACTGGGGCAGTTTCGGTGTCACAGCGCCCCCTGCAGGCTAGTTCGGCGTACTACAGGCTTAGTTCGGCGTACTACAGGCTTACTTCGGCGTTCATCACTTCGCGACGCATCCGTCCCCATTTATTTACCAAAAAATATCGTGTGCGCGCATATTTATTTTCTATTAGTACATTGTAAGATAAGTAGACTAACTGACACACATTTATGTACTGCAATTATTTTAAATGTATACGCCTCCTACGTATCAAAAGGGTCTGGCCGCTGACTGGGGCTTGACGGAGCCAACCATTTTAATTTAACAAATTAATTAACAGTCAAATATATTCTCGATTATTCGTCAATTAATCTCATCTCCCCAGAGCTGAGGCTGGCACTGCTTGTTTTGTTAGTCCAAAATTCTCATTCAAAGAAGACCAACAAAACCAGCAAATAGTCACATTTGAGAAATTTGGAACCAGTGAATATTTTTTTTTTTTTTTGGGGGGGGGGGGGGGGAACTTTTTGCCCAAAAATTTAATTGAAACATGAATCCACTATCAAAAATTTTATTGTTTCCAAATAATCCTCTGTCCAGTGAGTGATTAATTGACTCATCGTTCAGCTGTTTCATAGTGTCAAAATTACAATTAAATGTCCTCCTGCTCAACTCCTCCTGGTAAAGAAAGGACCTGACATATATAAAAAGTACTATTTTATAGCAACCACATCTAAGCTTTCACTAACAGGCCCATGGGACTGGACTTCTGACAACTACTGGAAGGCACTTTAGCAAATGTCTACAGTTTACATGGTTACAGGTGTTGTAGTGTGTCCACGACCAACACTAAACTGAAGCCTCCATTCATCTTGTCTGCAAACTGAAGGCAGAAGATAGCCACTGTTCCTGGTCAGTAAGCCATTTCTCACATCACGCGCGTTTTTCTTTTTTTTTTGGTCAAGATTTATTTTTGGTAATGTGGCAACAACAGCAGCACCAAGAAGGCGATTAGTTGGACCAGCATTCTCACGGTTAAGTAGAAAAAAAAAAAAAAACAAGTACAAGGCTACCAGAGAACAACCGACAGACCATTGCTTTTGAATGAGAAAAGCCAAGCAATTAAATCCTGCATGACTAACTTATAGGATCTAGTTTCAACATACAATACAAGTAAACTCAACAAAAACTCCCTCCTTCCTTTTAAACTTAAAACATTATAATCCAGCAGTTACAATTATTTGTGGGGGGGGAAAAATACACTATTTGTCATGTATAACTTGGAACAATCCATGTTCGTTTACATGTGCCACTGTATCTATACCTTATTTAGACATACTGCAATATTTTACATTTTCATGAATCCTGGGTGTATTACAAGTTTGCGTCTGCACAGCCACTTTGCTTACAATTCTTCACATCTGACATTCTTAGCTTAAATGTGCTCAGGAGATGCTGAACAAAACAATCTTTAACATAATGGCCATCAAAAGCAACACAGAGAAAGCAGTTTCCATCCCACGCTCACAACTTTTGTCATAAAGTAGTCCATTCAATATTAATATTATGCAATGTTTTTGTATTCATCGAAGAAAATAAGAAACGACATGCCGAGGAGGCTGATTCATGAACAGTATTGATTAAGGATGCTGTGTCCTCAAGAGTGGCTACTGTGCCATCAATAACAATCTCAGAAGAACGACAGAATTGGGGGCGAGTAGCAGGACAAACGGAGGTGAAACTCTGAGGTGGCAGCTGCAACAGTTAGTCAATGTCCATTTCAGGGAGCTTGTTCTCTGCGGTTCCCTGTTCCGTGCCTGCGGATGTGGCTTTGTCCGGGTTGCATGGCTGGCTCTCTGTCCCCTCCTGCCCGTTGACTGGCCCATTCTCCGTCTTCTCCTCCTTAGGAGGCTCCACCTTGGGCTTGGGTTTGGACACCGCGGGGTTGCAGGCCGAATAAAGCTCCTGAACGGTGTTGGGCGGAAAAGAAAGCATTCGTTAGAGCAAGGGCAAGGGATTTCTGCAACCAATCTGTCCAATGAAGACTTGCAGTGGTTTTTGTGGGGCTGGCAGTTGTTCCAACACTGGCTGTGTGGTGTCACCATTTTCTACAGCTTTTTAGAACACATAAGAGAAAAAAAAAAACCTAAACACACATGGTCATACACTACCTCAATTATGTGCCGTAGCGAGTGCACACAAGTTGCACATGCAAACATGGCAACATAAGGCAATGTGTGTGTCAATGTTAGATATTAGCCTGGAGGAGACCAGACTAATCACAAATCTACAGGGAGAGGATCTGGTGAAGCCCCTGGCAGCAGGCTACCTGAACAATCTCACATCCTACAGTATTTTGTTTGAAGGTTAGGTGTGCGTATGCTGCCTGAATGTCACATCCTACGGTACCTTAGCCTTGGCCTGGATCTCCCCAACTTTGACCACTGGTTCCAGTGTGAGGTCCTGACTATTCTGCTGGTTCATCTTGCTGTTCATCCAGACCATGGCGTCGTTCACCTGCTTGTCCACCCGAGTCACGTCCAGCTCATCCAGGTGATTGTACTGCTCGTCCTGTTGGGAGAAGCACAGGTAAATTGTGATGCCTGTTAGGTGACTGTTCTTTATAATCTAACCTACAAACACATTAACTGTTCTTAAAAACTGCTGTAATCTCAGTTTCTGTATCTAGAGTACGTTCAGACACTTGACCTACAAGACCTCTGGTATGCAATTAAAATCACATGGGACCTGCTGCTTTAATATATCACCAATAAAATCTAACTAAGCTGGCTCTCTGTGTCAGGTTACCTTTGCCTTGTAAGCTTCAATGATCTTCATGTACATCTGGATCTGTCTGCCTAACTCCTCAAATGCTTTTGGCCTCTCCTCGGCTTCCATGTATCTCTCATGAATTGGCTGGCCAATTTTCTGTAAAAAAAAAAAAAAAAAAAAAAAAAAAAAAAAAAAAAAAAAAAAAAAAAAAAAAAGA